>CABHPR010123537.1:0-43345 GCA_902168415.1 Peromyscus melanophrys
ACACACACACACACACACACACACACACACACACACACACACACACTCGTGTGTGCCTACATATAAGTAAACATGCAGACACACTAACATGGTCTCAGAATCGGAGTTGCTGGATTATATATACAGTCATATACTCTTAGTTTTTAAAGGAACTCCCATGTTTGTTCTGTATACTTGCTTCATTTTCCAGTCTCAAAAGTGTTGCACAGGGATTTCACATTCTCCCAATGCCACTTGCTCCTGCCTTTTAGACAGTAGCAATATTCTAATGGGTATGAAGTGCTGTCTCATTTTAGTTCTCTTTTAACTGACATTTTATCATTTTTTATTAACAGAACTTTAAAGTATACTCTAGCTGAAATAGCAAGATAACAGAAGATATAGTTGATAAAAAGTAATGGCAGTCAAGATAGGAATGGGAGAGAGTGCTCCAGGAAGCCTGATGGAAGTCAGAGTCAGCTGCCCAGTCAACTCTGTCAGGACAGAGTACATGGCAGGAATGCATGTCATGGAGGATATCACACCTCACAGTGAGCACGGTAAAATCCTGCCAGTACAAATTTCTACCTAAGACAAGTACTAAAAGCAATACAGACTATAAGAAGCCTCCTAGTTCACAATTTGCTACCAAACAAAAGAAAATTTAATTAGTTTTTGAAATAATAGGTTTCTGCATGAACTTCTAATGCAAATTTCAATTTGGTTGATTTCCCCTCTTCTGTTTCCCATTCATCTTCCTGACCATCCCCTTCTCATGCAGTGTCCCTTGCTTCCAGACTGTTCTATTGTCTTCTCCACCCCCTTTGATTAAAGCTTTCTCTCCCCAGTAGCATAGCCCTTGCTATTTTCCTAATATTGATGAATATTTATTCCCATTGGAGTTTGCATATTCAAATGTTAAATGCTAAGGTCCATATTTGAAGAGGAGCACATGGTGACTGTCTTTCTGAGCCTGGGTTACCTTGCTTAGTACCATTTCCTGTGATTCCTTTCTCTCCAGTTCTGTGCCCACAGCTCTGGACCCCAAGTATAGGATCAGTTACATCTCTGCTCTCCCTCTTCCACCACCAATCCTGCCTGCACTGTCAGGTGCCCTGACTCTGAAGCTACCTGGATTTTAAAGCTACAGAGCTTCCTTTAGAGTAGTCCTCTCCTCTGAGTCTCTAAAGCAGTGCTTCTCAACCTGTGGGTTGCAACCACTTTGGCAAACCTCTGTCTCCAAAAGTAATTATGTTAGGATTCATAACAGTTAGCAAAATTTCAGTTATGAAGTAGCAAAAAAAATAATTTTATGGTTGGGGGTCAACAGAACATGAGGAACTGTATTAAAGGGTCACTAAACTAGGAAGATTGAGAACCACTGTTCTAAAGCTGGACACACTATTACCTTTGCATCCACTCCTGAAACAGTCTCCAAAAGCAGCAATTTTAGTAAGATGAATACATTTCTCAGCCTACTTTATAGTGTAAGATAAGCAGTGCCCTTTACCAAAAAACATACAAAAGCCAAGCATGGCTTTCAAAACTCATACTGGAAAGTATGTAACTCAGGATCTTCTCAACACTATTTCAGTAAAAGGAATGAAAAAAGTTATGAAATTTTCCTGGAACAGATAAACTCTAAATAAACATTTAAAAATTGCAAATTCAGGTAAAATATTGGAGAAAAAAACACTAAATAAAACAAATTTCAGTAGGATAGTTTGCAATAAACTTTCATTTCAAGCTTAATGTTTTAATAGAAATATTAAGAATCTTTGATAGTTTAATTCTAGTCATATTTTCTCTTAAAGATTATTAAAATAACCATCAACGCCCCATGCTTTATCCTATGTAAATTGAAGCACTATCTGAATTACACGAGCTTGAGTATGAAAATGTCCTATAAAAGGGTTAGTTTACTGTGCTTCGCTAATTCTTTCAATCAACATCTTGATAGTGCTTCAGAGTGACCTTTAAAGCCTAAGCATTTGTGTGTGTGTGTGTGTGTGTGTGTGTGTGTGTGTGTTTAGTGATATTTTCTTGTTTGTATGTTTGTTTGTTTCTGTGCTAGGATTGAACCATGGTTTAGGACTCTATCACTGAGTTACAATTCCAGTTTAAAACTGTATCTTGAAGCAAGGACTAGCTAAATTGCCCTTAGTAGCCTCCAATTTGCCAGTGAGTACATCTGAGGAGGTTAACTTCCAGAGCACTGTAGTTAAGTGCCTGTAGTGATCACTTACTGTTCTATAAAGACCTTCTTCCATTTCAACTGCAACAATTCTCCTCTCTTTCTGCTCTTTTGTAATATGTCCACACGCTAAAAATAACAGGAGTATTTTATCCTTCAGGTTTCCTCAAGAGAGTAGCAAATTCCTGCTTGAGATATGAAAGGAGCCCAGGCCCTTCTCTTGAATGTAACTTTTACTTGCTATGATCTCCTGAATGATACCAGTAAACAAGCAGTAGTTAGAGGATGTAACAGAAGTTCTAGCTGTCAAATGAATGCCACCTTCAAATATATTGTGG
This sequence comes from Peromyscus melanophrys, assembly GCA_902168415.1. Taxonomy (NCBI): domain Eukaryota; kingdom Metazoa; phylum Chordata; class Mammalia; order Rodentia; family Cricetidae; genus Peromyscus; species Peromyscus melanophrys. The sequence goes on from CABHPR010123537.1 coordinate 2,512, forward strand.
TGGCAAAAATTAGTGGTTGCAACCACTGTATTTTTAAAGCGCAGTTTTCCTGAATATGTATAATTTCATCAGACTTCATTGAATTAGCAATGTCAAATATTATCAGGTTGCAAAAGCATTTTTTTTAATCTGAAGACAGTGGAACTTTGCATTCCACCCATCTTTCAGAAAAAGAATTTTACCCAAGCTACACTGAAGAAGCAAACTGACAGAATATAAGTTAAGTACATAGCAGGACATAGCGAAGGACACTTGAATTTTCAGTACTTGGGAAGCTGGGACAGGATGACTGTCATTAGCCATCATTTCGGACTACCAAAACATGCGGAAAGAGTTTCCACCTAAATCTGAGAAAGCTTTAAAAAAAATCTAAAACAGAGCTAAAAACAGCTTCCTAGTCCTGTCTCTTAGGCAAGCCATGAGCTACAGTATGGCAGGTTCACAGCAGCATGTGGGCTTGAGTGCAGCATGGCGGATTTCCGTCATGGTACACAGTGGTGTCTCCAAGCTTCACAGTGCACTACTTGGAAGATTTAGCTTTTGCTAATAGAAAAAAAAGAAAAAGAAAAAAAAAAGGTTTTTGGGCTAAACGCTGCTGGATGGAGGCATAGACCTATTGCCTCCCAGAGTCCAGTGGTGAGCATGGTTTCCCCAAAGCTGGTGGTAAATGTAGTTCCACCATGTTGGAAAGCTGAGATGGGTGGAGCCAGCAGCCAAAGCTGCGATTTTCGACCCAGTAATGCTACAGTTTAAAGCAATTGATTCACAATAAGTCACATTCAGATTAAATAAACCTCTAAATGGTTTACAATGTGTGTAAAAATGTACATAGGCTTAAAAGAGAGAGTAAAAGGAATATATGCAGTTATATAAAGAAATAGGAAGTTTTACAAAATAAAGCCTTTAAGAGAAAGTAAAAGTAATATAAAAAATAATCCACATAAAGATGGATATTACACAGAGATTGTGATGTCTTTGGGATTTTTTTTTTTTTTTTTTTTTTGGTTTTTTTGAGACAGGGTTTCTCTGTGTAGCTTTGCACCTTTCCTGGAACTTGCTTTGGAGACCAGGCTGGCCTCAAACTCACAGAGATCCGCCTGCCTCTGCCTCCCGAGTGCTGGGATTAAAGGCATGCGCCGCCGCCGCCGCCACCACCACCACCACCCGGCCGTCTTTGGGATTTTTAACTGCAGAAAGACATTTGATTATAAAGGCTGCTCACTTAAACCAATATGTTTAAAGTTACCTTGTATATTTTAAAGTTACCTTGACTTCAAAATTTGGATCTAAGGATATGTTGCTTTGGAAAAGAGGCTCTGCTTTTGTTTCCACAGGAAGCAAGAGGCTATGGATTTGTTCCAGATTAAGATGCATCAGGTTTGACCATCCAAGACCCCCTGAAAGTTCTCCTATGACACCATGGCCCAGATTATCCGACATCCAAAATCAACTTCAAGGCAACTGGCCCAGATAATACAGCATCAGAGACTACTCCAGTCAGGAATTGACCTTAATCCTAAAATGTTCTTTGTGTCCCTATATGATTACTAGCCCCTTCTATCAGCAGGACGTAGCCTAGAAAACTATGCTCACATTCCCAGAAATTGGATTATGGATGTTTGTCTTTGTTTAGTTGTTGGTTACAAATTGTTATTGGTCATAGTCAATCTTTTTCTAAAAGAATAAAGAAGGATATGATATAGAAATATAGGATATAGATATGATAGGATGAAAGGGTAGATTATTGAATCTAATTTTTAAAGAGCAACAACTTGCTTAAAATATTTTACATTGCTATGGATTTTAGTTTATTTATACAAATTTAAAGTTAATTTTGTTACACTGTATATATATTTCTACTCTTGTTTAAGGTATTATATTTGTGCAGCTCATTTGAAATTGTAATGGATAATTAAAAATACAGATTAATAATTAGTCTTCTATGATAATCAAACTTATAGTCATGTTAGTTAATTTTTCTAGGTATACATAGATAAATTTCAGTTAGGTAGGCAATATTCAAACACTTCAAAGACCTACAGAATATGGCATTTAAAATGTTTTAAAAACTTAGACATTTCTGGACAATGAGACAGGTCTGCTCCTGGCAGCACCAATTACTTCAAGGAAGATGAAGGGCACTTAAGACATTCCATATGGAGTTTATCTTCTTCTTGGCAAAAATAGCCATTTGGGCAAGAAACTGTTCTTGCCTGAACTGCTTGACAAAATGTTGTATTGACTGGACATGCAGGACCCATAGGAAGGTGACCACTGAACTTTGCTTGGTAAAATGGTCCTTCCAGTTCCTGCTTCGCAGAGGGGACTGCCAGACATTCTAGAGGACACAGAGAAAAGTGACTGAGAGACTCTAGGCCTGTAGGCTGAAAATGGATGCCCCAATATTACAGGGGAACTTTGGAAAACTGTCCAGGCAGGCAGCTGTCTCTGTCATTCTAAATTTTTGGAAGTTGCTTACAATGCATTTCCTATTTACTTAGGTAATATTATATCCTTTTGAGTTTTTTGATGTAACTGAAGACAGGTAGTTATAATTTTCCTTTGTTATGATAAAAGATAAAGTAGATATGAAACCTTAGTCTCACAAATATAGGATAAATAGAATATTTTCTTTGAATTTGCCAAATATAAATAGACTAGATATTGTAACTCTAATTCTTGTTTGATAACTGTTTTGTTATATATAATTTTACTATGTTAAAGTTAACACTTTCTTTTATAACTAAACAGAAATTGGAAATGCTGGGGAATAATGTGTTTGTACATTGGTTTAATAAAATGCTGATTGGCCAGTAGTCAAGCAGGAAGTATAGGAGGGATAAGCAGACAAGGAGAATTCTGGGAAGAGGAAGGCTGAGTCAGGAGATGCCAGCCCACTGTCCAGGAATCAACATGTAATGGCACACAGGTAAAGCCACAGAACATGTGGCAAAATATAGATTAATAGAAACAGGCTGAGTTTAAGTGTAAGAGCTAATGGCCAAGCAGTTTTAATTAATATAAGCCTCTGTGTGTTTACTTGGGTCTGAGTGGTTGCAGACTGGGTGGGGCATAGGAAAACTTTCAGCTACATGCAGTATTTCTTAGTAATTATCATCAATTATAATAGAGTGCAATGAACATTCCTCTAGGGAGATTTGCATGCAAAAATGCAGGAACCTGGACAGATTGGTAAATAAAAGCAACAGAGGACTCTTTTTTTAGTCTCTGAGATTTCTATCTGTTAATATTAACTACGAAGTTTGCCAAAAAGCATTTTGAGTCATCTTCAGAGAATACTGAAAACCTTTGCACCCACCTAGATTAATGCTTTTTGGAAAGCAAGGACTGAAAAATATTTACATTTTAAATAGGGTTATTGGAATTAAGTTGTAAAATGTTATTTTATGTAGTTTTGGATAATATTTTATGCAAATTATACTAATGAAAATCTTATTTGATAATATGCCATAAATAACCTTTTTCAGTTTTAAATGTTATGTCAAAGTTTTCTACTCATTCCCCCTTGCAAATTATAGTAAAGCAGAATGTCAATCCTTTAATTCAATTGTAACATTTATGAGATGATTATAAATTTTCAACTCTGAGTAAGACAATTAGTACATAGGCCCTATAATCCAGTGAATGAATATGAAAAAAATGTAGATAAATAATAGCTACAAAAATATTTTTATTAAAAATTCAAATGCAAACCACAATGTTGAAATAGAGTAATAGAGGACTTAATTTACAAAATATGACTGTGGAAAGCCTGTTATAGAAATGGGTATTTTTTTAAAAATGCAGTATTAATGAACATTTTTGCAATTGAAATAAGTGAGTGGCAGAAAAATAGCCAGGAGCAGGTGCTCTTGGGTAGACACCTTTTCTGTTAACAGAGATAGCCCACATGCTTGGGTAGTGTGATGGTTAAATTTGGTTGTCAATTTCACACAGTGTAATATCTCCTGGGGAGAATGTCTCACTGAGGTATTGTCTAGATCATACTGGATTTGGGCATGTCTGTGAGGGAGTGTTTTAATTGTATTAATTAGTGTGGGAAGACCTAGCCAGGTGTGGGGGGGCATCATTCCTCAGGTTTGGGTCCAAGTCAGTGGGTCAGTAAATATGCATACACTCATGTCACTTTCCTCTTGAGTATGGACATCATGTGACCGGCTGTTTTTAGTTCCTGACACCAGACTCCCTGGTTATGATGAACTGTAACTAGGAATTGTAAGCTAACATTATTCCTTCTTTGAGGGTGCTTATATCTGGAGAATTGTTTCATCGTAAGAGAAAGAAAATTAAGGACAATAGTAAAGCATGCAACTTTCTAAGGAAAGAAAAAGAATTTGCTGAGGTTCAGAGACAGCTAGAAAAACATAAAACGAAGTTAAAGGGAAAAGTAGAGTTCATATTGAAATCTAACGTGCCATCATCAGAAATATGAATATTAATTTAACAATGCTGGTTTGACTGCTTTTAACCTAAGAAATACAGAGTTTATGTTTAGACTGATAACTTTTGTTTATTGCAGTGTGGGGTGAGGGCAGGAGGTTTTAGAGAGCAAGTACTAGTTAGGACACTTTTGTAAGAATTCAGGCTGGAACAGTGGTGCTGAATATGGACAGAAGAATGCAGTAGAGAGGGAGACATGCAGGCTAGCTAAGTTATACTGTTTAAGTGATCGAAGAAGATGATTGTTCTAATGTGGAGGCAAAGGGGGAGGAATGCAGGGATTTTGGTTCACAGTTGAAAGCACTTGTTGATCAGGGGTACCATTTCCTATGAATGGCAAATACTGTTGAGAAGGGTAATGTGGAATGTGAACACATGGTAAAAGGACAAGGTAATTTTGCTGGAGACTTTACAAGCAGAGTGGATGCACACATGAGCTTCCCCGCTTTCTTAGCTACATGCTTGGATCAGGAATAGTTTTATTCAACCAGCAGGTTTCTCCAGGGAAGGGGTTACATTACCATTGCACATAGAACGTTTCTCAACTTCTGAATAAATGAGGTTTCTTGGTAAAGAAGAGGGCTCTTCTAGAGCTCATATATTGGCACAAATCTGGATTTCTTTTGTGATGGCTCAGATTCACCAAGCCAAACCCTTGCTAACTCTTCAAAGGAAAGAGGAAGTGAATCTCAAAAGCTATCTGCATTTTGAGGTCCTCTGGAGAAAAAAAAAAAAACATAAAACAAAACATCAAATATTTGCCATGTCCATAGGACATGCAATAGAGAAAGCAAGCATGAAATTGAAATTGGTAATAGGACATCTGCTTTGATAATGCACAATCTGATGGATACTGCATGCAACACCCCAGCATTGACAGTCACAGATAGAAAAGGAGGCGAGCACAAAAGAACTGGACAAATGCTAGTAATTAGAAGAATATCAGAGAAATGAAAATGAAGAGAAACTAGTTAAAGGAATATGGAGAAAACTAGCTAATTATGGTTTAACTTAGTCTGAAAATGAGTGATGGCTTGAAGAGAGAGACGCTTCAAGAAAAAAAGCATGGTAGGCTGTGTAAATGACCATTTTTGTAACTGAGAACACAGAAAGTAAATTATCCCACAACTAAGTAACTTAATTCAGAAAAGTATTGCATATTGCTAAGAATCAAAGGGTGCTATTATGTGATCTACTAACACTCACTCAGAAATATCTGTTTCTAAAATATTTTCTAATAAAAATATTTTATGCCCTAAAACAGTTATATAATGTTTTCACATCAAATAGGAGCACTATACAATTAATTGGACATTTCATTTACATTGACATCATCCCAATATCTTCTTATCATTTGACCTGCCTTGTTCCAGAGCCGGTAGACGCTGGAATCATGTTTTTGATGTCATTCATTTCAAAATCCCTCAAATAACTGCTTGATATTCTCCAAATCACAGGAGAACTTATTACTGTATGAAAGGCTTACAAAATGCCTTCAAGGAGCCAGGCCTCTGAAAAGTGTTTTACTTCACTGCATTCATAACAGTCCAGATATAAAATTCTACTGAAATTTATGTGTGAGGTTGTTTACACAGATATCTTTCCATCCGTGTCAGGAGACACTGAGGCATGGGGCTTAACAATATATGTGAAAATAAAGCCAGATAGCCTGTGGTATAACACACACACACACACACACACACACACACACACACACACACACACACCCTAATTACAACAAAATGGCTTTCTGCCCTCATTTGAGACATCTGCTATTTTAGTGCTTTGTGTCCTTTAATGTGGTCAGCTTAAAGATCAGGTAAAGTTAAAGTAAACTTTTCAAATGCTGAGATGTTGTCAAAAGTTAAATCTAAACATAAAATCACCTTTTAAACTCAATTTAATGAATGCACGGAGCTGTTCACAGCTACAGCTCTCTAGCTCTCTAGTGGAGTCTACTTCTAGTAATTAACAAAACGAGAATAACACATTCACATTTCCAGCCAAAACGATATGTTTAATTAAAAAAAAAGTTCATCTGAGATCTCTGCTAAAAGTATAGTAATTATAAGTTTTTCAGGAAAAAAAGACAGATGAGGTGTCAAATTTCACTCTGCCTTTAAACTTCTAAAATGAACTCTTTCTGTCTTGTTGGTCTTCTGTCTCTGATTTTGTTTTGCTCTTTTCCATTGGCCTTTCCTTTTAGTGTCAGCGGTGGCAGAGATGATATATTGTATGTTGTAAAAATATTCCAGTTCTCAAATTTATTCTTTTTCTAGGTTTATAGTCATTGAACAAGTCTGCATAAAGACAGAAATGTTAAGTGGCATCGAAGGAAGAGAACGAGGAGGTAGTAAATAAAGAGAAGAAAGAGGAGACCATAGAGGAGGAGCAAGGGGAAGCGGGGAGTGACTGTGGAATGATCTTAAAACAGGAATCCTTAGAAAATGTTAGGAGTGGGAACAGAAAGGAAGGGGAGAGGAGGGAAGCCTGAAATCACCAGAGAACTAACCAAGATGATGTGTAAAGCCAGGGACCCACAGCTTCCTAGGGAAAACTGAAGGTAGAGCATCTTTCATGAAAACAAATTGACATTATCAACATGCTTTTTCTCTCATTAAAATATGGAACTTCAAGAGAAATTCAGTAATTTTCCGATAGTCATAGAACCTTCAACAACTTTGTGAAGTGTTTAGTCTGAGTTCATTCCAGTCCCAGGGGGAGCTTTAAATTCAATCTCACTTAATTTGCTTGGGCATCTTTAATCACACAATTCCTGTGGACCATCAGTTACAGCTTTCTACCTAATTTTACACCTGAGCTACCTGAACAAGAGGGATTAAATAATGTGTGCCACTCATGAGGTAAGTTAATGATGCGGGGGAAGGTAGAAAATGGTATCTTTATCTTCCTTGTAGCTATCACCTCTTAACACTTAAACAATTTTACCATTGGATAGAGAATTGCAGACATAGAAACCAGGTATATTAGCATGCAATCAGTAGTTTGTTGTTAAGAGATCTTATAATAGAAAACTTTAGAATAAGATGCAAAAAAAAAAAAAACCCAGAAAACCTCATATCCTCTGTACAAGTGTTCTATATAGAAAAGCAGCCCTTAAGATTTATTCTTTATCTTCTCACCCCGTTACTGTTCACTGGTTCACTACCATTATACTGAGGTATATTCATAAATTCTTATCACTCTTATGACCACCTCCTAACCTTCACATATATTTGGTTTATCTAGCCTCATTTATTTATGCATTAATTCATCCACTAGACAATGCCAAAACTGTTTTAGGTACTGACTTAAAAAGATAAACAAAATAGAATCTATTCATTCAAAATTATTAAAGTATGAAAAGAAGAGATAGAGTCAACTAAGCCAATGGCAGATGGAGTATAAACAAATATTTCTACTAGAGAAAAATCAAGGAGAGTGAAACATTGAATAAGAAATGATTATATGAAATAAGATGAAGGCATTGTAAATGGTCATTTGGTTTACATAACAATTATAAGTAATCAATAATAACATCTAATGAACATATATACATATATTTATATACACACATATATATACATACATATGTATTATATATAGCTACTATTGGTTATATGTTTTGTCATGACCAAACAATCCCAGTCCTTATAGTTCAACACAAAACAATAGAATATGTATGGCTCTTTGTTTCATCAACTCAATGCAAAGGAAAATAATAATGCATAAACTATATTTCATTGTAATTATCATGTTTTTACCAGGCCTTGATATAGCATACAAAGAACAATTGATTTTGTTATTTATTTATGTATTTATTTATTTATTTATTTATTTATTTATTTATTTGGTAGATGAAAGAACATCTACCAAAGCACCCAATGCATCAGACTTAATTGAGAAGAAGCCCTCTGTTCCACCTGGAGGAGAAATTTCATAGACCCTGAAAAAAAGGAATGAGTATAAATCAACAATATTTAGTCAGAAATACTACTTGGAAAATAAAGAATGATTCTTGTGATTTAGTAGCTGTAATTTTTTTTTAAAGGCGACTATTCTTTATTACTGATTTTTTTGAATTTATTTTATTTTATTTTACAATATAATTCAACTTTACATATCAGCCATAGATTCTCCCGTTCTCCCCCCTCCCACCGTGCCCCCTCCCCCCCACACACCCCATTTCCACCTCCTCCAGGGCAAAGACTCCCCCGAGGATTGAGATCAACATGGTGGACTCAGTCCAGGCAGGTCTAGTCCCCTCCTCCCAGGCTGAGCCAAGCGTCTCTGCTAAGCCCCAGGTTTCAAACAGCCAATTCATACACTGAGCACAGGACCCGGTCCAACTGCCTGGATGCCTCCCAAACAGATCAAGTCAATCAGTTGTCTCACCCATTCAGAGGGCCTGATCCAGTTGGGGGCTCCTCAGCCATTGGTTCACAGTTCGTGTGTTTCCATTCGTTTGGCCACTCGTCCCTGCATTCCATCCATCCATGGTCCCCAACAACTCTTGCTCACATAAACCCTCCTCCTTCTCGCCAATTGGACTCCTGGAGCTCCACCCGGGGCCTGACCTTGGATATCTGCATCCAGTTCCCTCAGTCATTGGATGGGGTTTCTAGCACGACAATTAGGGTGTTTGGTCATCCTATCACCAGGGTAGGTCAGTTCGGGCTATTTCTCGACTATTGCCATCAGTCTATTGTGGGGGCATCTTTGTGGATTTCTGTGGGCCTCTCTAGCACTTTGCTTCTTCCTATTCTCATGTGGTCTTCATTTATCATGAACATTCCTTGTGTTCCCTCTCTGTTCTTGATCCAGTTGGGATCTCCCGCTCCCCCAAGTTCTCTTTCCCTCGCCCCTCGCCCCTCATTACCCCCACTCACGTCCAGACTGTTCATGTAGATCTCATCCATTTCTCCGTCATTGGGCGATCCCCATGTCTTTCTTGGGGTCCTGTTTTCCAGGTAGCCTCCCTGGTGTTGTGAGTAGCAGTCCAGTCATCCTAGTAGCTGTAATTTTTAAGACAATTGAGGTCTATCAAGAATGATGGGGTATAAAAGTTTCAGGATGAGTTTCTAATCAAAAGTAGTTTTAAAAAAAAGTAGAGTATCAAAGCTAGAATATAAATTCTTAAAAGAAAGTATAGAGTTATTCAAAGTCTACCAAGAACTTCTAGGTCTGTCAGGCTAGAGTCTTGATAAAGGGATGCTTTCAGTAGAAACCCTTCTCTAAAATATTCTTTGTGTTATATCAAGAAAATAAAATCACATAACTCTTGGACCTTTTGTTCTTGGACTTAAAGATTCAGCAAGTAAAATTAATGATCACTTTAAATCCCAAATCACTGGTTATTTTTTAAGCTCATATGCACTCAAAATCTTAAGTAAAGATATATGTGTCATTTACAAAGAAGGAGAACAATATTTTATAATTAGGACTCATTTAAAATATATTCCGTTTTTAGGAAATATTGTTTAAATTCTTATTATTTATACTTCAGTTGGACTCTAAGAAATTAACTTGTTAAGTGGATATAATTAAATGAAATCTAAATATTACTAGCCCAGAGATAGAGAGAGAGAGAGAGAGAGAGAGAGAGAGAGAGAGAGAGAGAGAGAGAGAGAGAGAGAGAGAGAGACTGGGTTTCCTTTGTTGTTATTCTTGTTGTTTGTTATTTACTTTCAAGACAGAATCTCACATGATCTCATGTAGCCCAAGCTGGCTTCAAACATGCTAAGCTGCTGACTATGGTCCTGAGTTACTGTTTCTTCTTACTCCACTTCCTGAGTGCTGGGATTTTAGACATGTATAAGCCCTTACACCATGTTGCACATGGTACTAGAGATGGAACTCATGTCCTTATACATTTTAGGCAAGTATTTTACCAAATGAACTATGTTGGAAATTCTATCCTGAATGCAAGCCAAAATACACTGAATGATTTTTAGTGACATTCAAGTGAACAATTCAAGAAACAATTTTTTTTTTTTAAATATCAAGCATTCAAGATTGGAGATATGGGTGGGTGCTGGTGGCACACGCCTTTAATCCCAGCACTCAGGAGGCAGAGCCAGGTGGATCTCTGTGAGTCTGAGGCCAGCCTGGTCTACAGAGAAGATCCAGGGCAGGCACCAAACCTACACAGAGAAACGTGTCTCGAAAAAACAAAAAATAAAACAAAACAAAAAAAGATAGGAGATATGACCCAGTTGGCAGAATATTTGCACAAAGCCCTGGTTTCTACCCCCAGCACAATGTAAAAAAAGCACATAGCTATTTTTTAATGTATTTTTATTGATTCTTTGGGAATTTTGCATCATGCACCCCATCTTATTCATTTCCCAGTCCCTCTGTATCCACCCTTCATCCTTGTAGCATTCCCAAAAAGGAAAAGTTAAAAAGAAATAACAAAAATAAAATAAGAAATAAAAAATACAAATAAGAATACTAATAAAGCAAGCAAACAAAAACAAAAACAAAAAAATATACAAAAAGCAAACAATAACATCAAAAACAATACTTTCCTTCTCTGTCTTTCACATATCTCCATCGCCTCTTGATTCCTCATAGTGGCATTGGGAACTGCTGTATATCACACAGCTTTTGTCCAAACAGCTTCCCTTGTAAATGTTCATTGTATAATATATTGCTGATCAGGTTCAAGGCCTCAGGCTTTGGCACACAGTCAGTCCTGGACCCTTACCAAACCTCCTCTCTGATATCCTACCTGTTGCCCCGAATCGTAAGATTATAATCTTGCACTTCAGAGGTGTGGTTAGGAAGATTCAAAGTTCAAGATCGTCCTTGACTGCATAACAAGGTTAAAAAAAAAAAACCTTCTAATGCATGAGACCTTCTCTTGACACAAAGAAGCATTTTATATATATTAAATTAAAAATCAAGTATTCTACCGTAATATAAACTGTTAATGTCTTAGTGTTCTATTACTGTGGAAAGATATTTTGAGCACTGCAGCTCTTATCAAGGAAAACATTTAACTGAGACTATCAGTGTTAGGTTTAGCTCATTGTCATCATGGCAGAGAGCATGGTGGCAAGTAGTTAGACATTGTGCTGAAGAATTAGTATGAGAGTTCCACAACAAGATTGCTGGGCAGCAGGAAGAGAAAGAAACTGGCTCTGGATTGACTTTTTGAAATCCCAAAGTCCACCCCAGTAATACAATTCCTTCAACAAGGTCACACCTACTCCAACAAGGTATTCTTTCTAATCCTTCTGAAGTAATGCCACACCCCTGTTGACCAAGCATTCAAATATATGATCCTATGGAGGCCATTCTTATTCAAACCACCGTATTCCACTCCATGGCCCCCATAAACTGGTACCCATACCATAATGCAAAAATACATTCATTCCAACTTCCAAAGTCCTCATAGTTTATCAGTCTTAAGACTTCAAAAGTCCAAAGTATGTTCTGAGACTCATGCAATGTCTTAGCTGTAGCCCCCTGTGAAGGGGGGAAAGAGAGCATAGTGAGGGGATACTTGACCAAAACAAGGCCTAAAACCAGCAGACCAAACTCCCAAATCTGCATCTCCATGTCTTGTAGTGATACATTGTGTACCCTAATAAACTTGCCTGAAGATCAGAGGACAGAGCCAGCCACTAGATTAGACATAGAGGTCAGGCAGTGTTGGCACACACCTTTAATCCTGTCACTCAGGAGGCTGAGATATATCTGGATCTCTATGCGTTTAAGGCCACACTGGAAACAGAGCCAGGCAGTGGTTGCGTACACCTTTAATCCCAGAACTGGGAAGCACACATGCCTTTAATCCAAGGAAGTGATGTCTGGGCAGAGAAATCTATATAAGGCATGAGGAAAAAGGAACTCACTCTCTTTAGGCTGAAGATTTCATAGAGATAAGAACTAGTGGCTGGTGGTTCTGCTTCTCTGATATCTGGCTCTGTTTTTTTTTTTTTTTTTTTATTAAAAGACCATCTAAGATTCAAACAACAATGTCTGATGGTAAAGGGCACTTCAGATCTCCTACTCCTTCCAGCTTTGTTGACTGCAAGACATTTCTCTTTCTTGGGCTGGTTCCACAATGCTCTACTTGGCAGGTATACCATGACTCTGTCATCTCCAACATCTTGGAGTCTCCCAATGAAATCCTGTATTGACTGTGCTGTATGGTTATTAGTGGCTACTCTTATGCAGATCTATAATGAAAAGGAACAAGCTGAGCCAGAAAAAATACAAAGTGAATAGTTTGAGGAGAAAAGGAGCACTGGGAAATGTAATAGAGCTATGTTCAGTGCTCAAGGAGATAAAACATTTATAGAAAGGCTTGCTGCTAAGTGGGATAAAGGGAGTGGAGACATTAGGACAAGACCCCAAGGAGATGAGCTTTGAAACTGTGAAAAGTCATTAAAGAAAAACTTAAGCAGTGAAGGAAACCAGCAAAAACAGAGAGCTGGTTAAAATGTACTTGAAATAGGAGGTCAAGTTCTAGCCCCAGATGGCAAAAGATCCTGGTAGCTTCAGTCATGTGTGTTTCTGGCTTTAGAGTCATGGATAAAAGAAATGGATTGTGAAATCTCCCTCTGTCTTGAAATTTCCTTTGCCAGCTTCACTAGTCCAGAACTCTTCAATTTAGTCTCAGGCAGATTATTTGGACAAGGGCAAAAAGCAGCCACATTTTTTGCCAAAATATCACAAGAGTAGTCTCTAGGCCATTTACTATTGTTACGCCCTCTTAAATTTCTTGAGTTTATCCTCCACAGGTCAAATCACCCTCTGCACTGTCTTCTATGTTCCTACTAGGAAGGCCCAGTAAGCCCTGCTTAAAGCATTCAACTGCTTTTCTAATCCAAAACCCAAAGTCCACATTCTACCAATAAACAGCATGGTCAGATCTGTCATAGCAGTACCCCACTGCCTGTACTATCTTCTGTATTAGTTAGTGTCCATTGCTGTGATGAGTCCCCTGAACATACCAATTCTTTTTATTTTTATAAAAGAAACTATTTAACTGGGTCTGGCTTACAGTTTCAGAGGTTTAGTTTGTTGTCATCATGGCAGGTCACAGCAGCATGCAGGCAGACATGGTGCTGAAGAAGTACCTTAAGAGTTCTATATCTGGATCTTTAGGCAATAGGAAGAGAAAGACATTGGGACTGGCATAGCCTTTTGAAAGCCCAAAGCCCACCCCCAGTGACAAACTTACTCTAACGGGGGCTTCACTTACTTCAACAAGGCCACACCTCTAATCCTTCTCAAGTAGTGCCACTCCCTGCTTGCCAAACATTGAAATATAGTTATTTAAACTACCACAGTTTATATACTAATTTGATATGTGGTAAAGAATTGTGGTAGGTATATATTGAAAGTGAAATCCACAAAGATACCCCCACAATAGACTGCTGGCAATGGTCGAGAGACAGCCCGAACCGACCTACTCTGGTGATGGGATGGCCAAACACCCTAATTGTCATGCTAGAAACCTCATCCAATGACTGAGGGATCTGGAAGCAGAGATCCACGGCTAGGCCCCAGGTGGAGCTCTGGGAGTCCAATTAGCGAGAGAGAGAAGGGTCTATATGAGCGAGAATTGTTGAGACCAAGGTTGGATAAAGCACAGGGACAAATAGCCAAATGAATGGAAACACATGAACTATGAACCAATAGCTGAGGGGCCCCCAACTGGATCAGGCCCTCTGAATGGGTGAGACAGTTGATTGGCTTGATCTGTTTGGGAGGCATCCAGGCAGTGGGACCGGGTCCTGTGCTCATTGCATGAGTTGGCTGTTTGAAACCTGGAGCTTATGCAGGGTTGCTTTGCTGTGGGATGTTCTGTATGGCAAATGTGTTGCTAATAAAACACTGATTGGCCAGTGGCTAGGCAGGAAGTATAGGCGGGACTAACAGAGAGAATAAAAAGAGCAGGAAGGTGGAAGGAGACGCTGCCAGACGCTGCCAGCCACCGCCAGGACAAGCAGCCTGTAAAGATGCCAGTAAGCCACGAGCCATGTGGCAAGGAACAGAATTATAGAAATGGATTAATTTAAGCTATAAGAACAGTTAGCAAGAAGCCTGCCACGGTAATACAGTTTGTAAACAATATAAGTCTCTGTGTTTACTTGGTTGGGTCTGAGCGGCTGTGGGACTGACAGGTGAAAGAGAATTATCCTGACCGTGGGCCAGGCAGGAAGACTCTTGCTACATCGCTTGGCTCAGCCTGGGAGGAGGGGACTGGCCCTGCCTGGACTGAGTCTACCAGGTTGATCTCAGTCCTCAGGGGAGGCTTTGCCCTGGAGGAGGTGGGAATAGGGGATGGGCTAGGGGGAAGGGGAGGGGGCGGGAGTGGGGAGAACAAGGGAATCCGTGGCTGATATGTAGAAATGAATGGTATTGTAAAATTAAAAAAAAAGAAAGTGTTTATTTTCCAGAAATAAAACAATACACCTGAATAAGAGCAGACTTCATAACTGAAGATCATAATATACAATGTCTCAAATCTGAGCAGAGGTGTTTCAGCCAGCATTTGTTGGTATTTCCATGGAATTATGGGATGCACATTGCAAATACGCATATTTTATTTTCAGATTCAATGCTAAAATTAAGTCACAAAATGCAACTCAGATGAGCACTGCCAGGAACACCTGGGATACATTAAGTATTTAGTTTTGAATTCATTTTTTGTAGCTGTACATTCAGAAACTTCTTACCATTGCCAAGTTTTTCATACCCTGTATATTCACTGATGCCATCTTAAGCAGGGTCTGTATCCTACATAGTTTAAGACTTTGTGGATTGAATGACAGGTGCAAAGAGAAAGAGATTTGACTTATAGTTTGTTCAAGTTAACATGCATTTGATCAATTGTTTCCTAAAATTGAGCTAATTCAAGTGTGGAATAGAATGGAAATTCTGAGGATTTGTGTCTGTACATTGGTGGCTTTCCCTCATATAAACAAACTGATTATCCAGGAGTCTAACCATAGATGGATGGATGGATGGAACACATACAGAAGCGTTCTTGGTACTTCTTTTCCAGGATCACCGTGTCAGACAAAGTTCATCATTGTCACCAGCTGCTAAATTTTTTTCCTTATGGAAAGTAACTGTCTTTATGCAATATCATTTTCATAGATAGACTTATGTGGCAGCTCTATGAAGACAAGGATAAATAGTGACTAAGGACTTTACCATGATATTATCTCTACTAGAAAAAAAGGACAATATTTCTAGGATGAGAAGTCTAATACCCATACAGAATACCTGCATGAATTTTCAAGTAGATTTCCATCCCAAAAGAAGTGTCTTTCCTGAAGCTAAGACCAGTACTCATCATCCCTTCTGATGTAGAACATCCACCATGACAAGTCTGACACACAGGGTCTCTAAGCTGCCAAAAGTCATGTGCATCTGGTGGCAAGGCACTGTCGTCTTATTCTAAAGCTTTGCCGATTTTATCAGAAGTCACTTATGCAAGATCAGAATTTGGTTTCCATAGACCTAGATATCTGGCTTTTTCCTTTTTAATTTTTTAAAACTGTTTTCTGCTAGTGTCTCCTTCACAAGGTGAAGGATCCAGGAGGATGAATGAGGCTCCTGAAGGCAGGACAAGAATGAAACCCTGAGTCAAACAAAGGACTCCTCCAAACCTTCATGGAATGTCCAGGAATAAAGATATATGCCTCCCTTATTTTTCAATTAATGGACAATTTTCATTTACAGGCTGATACCATCAAAAATTACTGAGGGAAAATGGAATGAATCTGATGTCACCTTGGGACTTCCTTCACAGAATGGCTGATATAAGAATTTAGGTGATCCTCATAAGTGGATACTAGATGTAAAGCAAAGGATAATCAGACTATAATCCACAGCTCCAGAGAAGTTTCGAAACAAGGAAAACCCTAAGAGGAACTCATGGATCACCTGGGGGCAGGAGGGAAACAGAGGCACTCTCCATGAGTACACTGGGGATGCAGGAGGGGGCTGCGGTAGAGAGGAAGTGATGGGGGATGAGAACCTGAAGGAATGGGATGGTTGAGCTTGGGGAGGGATGAGATGGGAGAGCAATGAGAGAGATATCTTGATAGAGGGAAACATTATGGGGTAAGGGAGAAATCTGATGCTAGGGAACTTCCCAGGAATCCACAAAGATGACCCCAGATTAGACTACTAGCATTAGTTCAGAGGATGCCTGAACTGGCCTACCCTGGTAATCCGATTGATGAATACTCTGTCATCATGGAGCCTTCATCTAGTAACTGATGGAAGCAAATGTAGAGATCTACTACTGGGCACTGGGCTGAGCTCTGGGAGCCCAGTCTAGGAGAGGGAAGAGGGATTATATGAACAACGGGGGTCAAGATCATGACTGGGAACTCTAAAGAGACAACTGAACCAAGCTCATAGGAATTCACGAACTTTAGACTGACAGTGGTGAAACCTTCATGGGACCAGATTAGACCCTCTGCATATGGGAGACAGTTGTGTAGGTGGGTCTGTTTGATGGGCCTCTGGTAATGTGGTTGGGATCTATCCCTGGTGCATCAGCTGGCTTTCTGGATCCCATTACCTATGGTTGGACACATTGCTTACCCTTGATACAGGGTGGAGGGGCTTTGTCCTGCCTCAATTGAATGTATCAGGCTTCTCTGTCCCCCTATGGGAGGACTTATGATTTTGGAGGAGGGGATAGGGGTTGCTGGGAACTATCCCCAGTGGAAGAAAGGGTCCCAGCATAGGCTATAAGGAGTTGGTGAGGGAAGAAAGTGAGCCAGGCCATGGTGGTCATGAGAATCTTACAGCCTGACTGACAGCAGACAGAGTTCTTCTTTATTTATACAGAATTTAGTAAGCAGGGATACATTCATGATGTTTCAAAACATAGACTATATCATTTTTGGTTTTGGACATGTGTTTCATTTCCTTTTGCTCAACTTTTACGCATCATTAATAAACTGTGACAGAACAGACTTATCATTACCAATCATATTCCCTCAAGTTTTGACATCATTAATAAAAAGAGTTATCATTCTTACTCATTAACTCCATAACCAATTTTTAAGAATCTAGAGGCATATGACAGCCTGTTCTTAGGCTGGTAGCTTTGGTTGCTTCAAGGACACTAGATCAAAACAAAATCTTCAAGCCACCCCAGGCATTTTGCCATGTAATGGTCAGAGTAACCAGGAAAAATCCACAGGCTAAAGCTGCTGCAGTTATTATTCAAACTCTGGTATAATACAATGTTAATATTTTATATATTTATAGAATTTGTCTATATGTCAAATCCTGGCATTCTGTTATTCCTTGATCATATGACACCACAGTGGCTTTGCATGTGCTAACTTTTCTAAGAAAGGGAGGTCTTGACATCTTCTTTTTATCATCTTTTCACTCCATACTTTGTTCATCAATATATCTCTATGTAGGGCAGAGGTATACGCCATGTAATCATCTGATTGTACAGTGGGAAGAGACTTGTAATCTGAACTGTGGCCAACTTCTCTAGCCCACTGAATCTTGTTGAACTTTTTAAGTTTACTTTTTGAGTATCTTAGTCCTGTGAAAGTACGGGGACCAATGTTTCAAGAATGTCTCATAGCCTCAGGAAGAGAAATCTGGCTTGTTTATGTGTCACAGACTCCAAGGCATAAGGAAGACCTTCAAGTAGATAAGGATATCTCTCTAGAAGTGAGAGGGATAGTATGTTCAAGACTTTCCTGAGGAAACTTAGAAGCAATACTCCTAGGAGAAGTCTTAAATGATGCATACAAAATTTTCCATCAATCCAATATCCCCGAATTATACAAATATTAAAAGTCCCTCAAGTATGCAACAGGTATAAATGAAAACCAAAGGGGGCATGGCAGCCATCATGTGGCTCAGCTTTGCTGGATCTTTGTCAAGCAGCTGTGCTGGCCTTATGACTTCTGCCATTCCATTCAGATATGGCTGTGCCAGGGAATGGATTGGAGGGAAGTTTGGGGGGAGTGGGCAGAGGAATGAGAGGGTGATCTGTGATTTGTATGTAAAATGAATAAAATTTTTTTTAAATATAAAAAAATTAGATGATCAAGGACAATTCTGTTGCACTCATTGGATGAAGAAGCAGAAGCAATCTTATATTCAAATGAAATATGTTGCAAGGCATTACCATCTTATTCAACTTTAATAATAGATATGAACTTAAATAGAACTTGGTTACAATATTTTCTTGATTTGACAAAAATTTTCAAGACACTTAAAGACTTTAGTAAAAACACCACATTTTCATTATGTCATTAACTTTGTTTTGTGGTGATTGTTTTTGTGTCACTTTTTCATTCTTCTCATGGAATATTTTTCTTTCTTTCAGTAAGCAAATTCACTGAAGTTAGGTGACAATTTATGGGTAATTTTGTTTCTATGTACTCTATGTTTACAGAAGATAGACATTACATTTGGCATGAAATATTAAAAAGCAGCAAGAGTACACAATTTCTCATCTACTATTTGTTAACAGAAATCTGAGCCATTACAAGCTTCCACTCTAATGATGTTCCCTACTGTATGACAGCTAATATGTGATGAGAGATACTATCTCAAAAAATTAAGATGGGTGGCTCCTGAAGAATGACACATGAAATTGTCCTTGTCTCCACATGCCCCTACACATGTACACACACAAATACACACACACACACACACACACACACACACACACAAAAGGATATACATACAAATAAAGTATGGCACTAGATAGCCCTTTATAGAATTTTGGGTAATTCAGCTATATCACACATAATCAGATGCATATTATTCTTAATAAAAAGGCTAATGTATACATTATTGATTAATTAGTTCCTTTGGAAATCTTCAGTTTTATTAGTGCAGTCTTTAAAAGGTAGCAATTAAAAAACACAGTACTCTGTGTCAATTAGTATATTACACAATTTCATAATCTTGGAAGTGTTAATTCTATAATTTGTTAATGAGCATGTGTGTGTATGTGTGTTTAATAACAATCTCTGTTTATATGTATGCAGGTGAAAATGATTCAGTGAGAGATTAGTGATACAGAATGGAATATGAATAACAAAATGTTTTAAACTTCTGAGAATATGAATATGGATGGGATTTTAAAGTCATGATCAGGGACTGATAATAATTTCCACTATTTTTTAAAAAGAAGAATATGTCAAAATAACTGATTTGTGGATTTCATTGTACAAACATGGATAGTATCTTATTGTGTCTTTCATCTGCTCAGGGAAATACAAATACAAATAAAATATGATCATCAGCTGAAAACTGTATGAAGAGAGGTGAATGTATAGGGGTAGAAATGTCTTAGAAAGCATATTTTAAATAATAGTATTTCAAGGATTATATTGCAATATTTGGGACCTACTGGAATAATCAGTATAAAATACTATAAGTTACTGATTGAATATCATTGATTTATTGTTACATATACAGTATAAACATATTTAAAGCTTTTGATAATTGATTGTAACAAGGAAGAGAGTATATACTATAATAATTATGAATAAATCATTAAGCTTGGATATAAAAGGAAATGGAAAAATAATAGCAGAAGAGTAGGTCTGAGAGCTATATCTTACACTGACAATATCATTGTAGCATATTGGTCATACAAGCTTTGTAAATATGGCTTTCCATCAAGTTCTGTACTGACTTGTGTGGAGATATAAATAAGAATGGTCCATATAGGCTCATAAATTTTAATGCTTCACCCCTATTTGATGGAGCTGTTTGGGTTGGCTTGGGAAGGATGGCCTTGTTAGAGGTGTGTCGCTGGGGGTGGGCGCTGAGATTTCAAAAGACTAGAGCCGTTCCCAGTGGCTCTTTTTCTCTCCCTTCTGCTTGTGGATAAACTAAGTGGGCTCTCAGCTACTGCTGCAGCACCATACATGTCTATCTGCTGCCATGATTCCTACCATAATGGCCACAGACTCACCCTTGAAACTGACAACTCCTGATAGACGCTTTCTTTTATAAATTGCATTGGTTGTGCTATCTCTTCACAGAAATAGAAAAGAAGCTAACTTGGAATTGTTTTAGAAAAAAAAAAGCAACCTTATCTAGAGACCAAAATCAACTAGACTTATTCTTCTATGTATTTTGTTGTTGTTATTATTTTTGTTTGTTTTTTTATTTATATTGAGACAGAGATTATGTGGTTCATACTGGCCTAAAACTTATTGTGTAAGCCAAAGACATTGAATTCTGATCCTTCTACCTCCTTCCAAATGCTGAGGTTACAGGTGTGCCCAGATCATTTGTTGGGTATTTTCAGGAGCTAGGACTACAGTCATTTCATATCATGAGTTTATCTCAACAGACATGATATCTAAAGAAACCGTGGCTAACAGTAATGAAACATTTATGAGTCCTTATGTTCTCAATGAAGTGAAATTTATAAGTCATTTATGGTAAGTACTATCTCATTTTGAATATAAAATTAATGGATAAACCCATCAATTTTCTCGGAAACTGTTATAGGGATGCATGCTCTACTTTCTACTAGTAAAGCTACTCTGTAATAAATAATGTAGATGCAAAAATCCACAAGAGAAATTATCTGAAATTGTCTCATACATACACAAAATGAAGTAAGTGAAGTGTACTCTTTTAAGTTTAAGTGACTAATGTAAATGTGGAAATCATTGATGACCATAAAATGACAATAAGCAAAGGCAATTTATACAAACTTGCTATAGCAAGAAAGTCATCCACCATAATTTGCATTTGGCAGAGACTCAAAGACAGAGCAAGCAATGGGAAATTTTGTTAGAAAAAAATAAAATTAAAGCTTCTTCTGTACACTAATGGAATATAGCAGACTTTCAGCGTGGAGAGGCCTGTAGATGCCAAAAGACACAGTGCTCAAGTCTCTTACACACAGTTGTGTGGCATCTTCTTATAACTCATGCATGTCATCCTTCTGTATGTTGTCCTAACATCATATCTAGATTACTTATGAAACCTCATACAAAGTAAGTGAAATTTGTGTTAATTTTCATTGTATTAGAATAATGGCAAAGGGACTACAATAAATATTTCCAATAATGCTATATTTCCTTTCAAATTAATATAAGTAATTTTTTTAGTCCTCAGATGTGAAAGACATGGAACTAGAGGACCTGAGGTCAAAGCGAGGTTGCTGGTAGTTGCTGGACAGTCCAGTCCTGAATCTTCCGAGGCCAGCTTGCTGCACAGGTTGTGGGTAGGCTTCAGGGCTGGCTTCTTTAGAGTTCTGTTTCCATAAATAATCTGGCTATGGTTCATTTGTGTATTTAGAATTTCAAAAAAATCAGTATTTAGGCACACTTTCAGAATTTTTTGAACTTAGAAATCTTATTTAAAGATAAAAAAATCTCAAAGTAGAAAAAAATGAAATCAATGATATTAGTTTAATCACTACTTATGTCTACCTGTCTTCAAAAGTATGGCAACTTATTTGAATTGCATTAAGCACTACTTTACTCATTCATAAAATTTCATATTTTTATTTATCTGCATATGGAGGGGGACGAGAGAGATGGTAAATGTGGATGGGCATGGGTATTAATGTTCCCATGGAGACTAGAGGAAGGTTTGGATTACACTGAGCTGGAGTTACAGTGGTTGAGAGTTGCCTGATGTGGATGCTAAAAACTGAACTCTGGTCCTCTGGAAGGGCATCAAGCATTCTTAACCACTGGGCCATTGTTCTTACCCTATCATCACAATAGTTTCAAAGACTAATGTAGAAATAATTCTCAAATTCCCTGGAGACATAGCAGTAGGTATATTGTGAGAAGATATGTCCCCAAGAAATATGTAATATCAAGCAACAAAGACATAGAAAGCAAAGGCAGTTCAGAGCGTATTGAATCACAAATAATTAAGAGAAAAATCACAAAGTTGAAGGCAAATAAATTAAGAACAGAGTGACTGAAGGAAACACAAGCTCCATAAATCTTTTACAAGAATAAAAATGAGAACAACAACAACAAAAGGAATGTTAAAAATACAGTTGTGTGGTAACATTTTTGGCAATTTGACAAAAATTAGAGATATCCAGGGAAAGGGAACAACAATTGAGGTGTTGTCTACATAAGACTGGTCCATGAGCATTTCTTTGGGACATTTTATTGATTAGCGATTGATGTGGAAAAGCCCAGATCACCAGAGGTGGGTACTACCACTTGGGAGGTGGTTCTAGGCTGCATAAGAATGTAGACTAAGCAAGTAGATGCACAAGCTAGCAAGCAGCCATCATCCTTGACTTCTGCTTCACTTCTTGCAACCAGGTTCTTGCCTTTAGTGCCTATCTTGACTTACCCTGATGATGGACTATAACCTATAAGCCAAAATAACACATTTATCTCCAAGTTGCAAATACTGTGCTGCAAGTCTACAGAGATTAACCATGCATCAAAAATATAGTTTACCTAAATTGCATGTGGAAGATTTTGAACGAGCAAACATGGATAAAAATAATAACTGAAATGGTGCCCCTAGTTCTCATGTTGATATGACAAGACTAGCAAACTATCACCTACATATGATGACAGGAGTAATAAAAACATGAGGACTGTCCTGCCAACGTAGAATGTGAGATCAGCTTAATTTTAATGAGAAAAAAATTAAACCACAAATCCAGTTCATAAGTATGCACCAGTGATGAAATTATATTCAGAATACTAGCTACACTATACAAGCGTGTGTTAAAATTTTTAAAATATGGTAAGTAGAGTTTGTTCTTCATCACCATATTTTGTGACATCCTGCTAGCTGGCCTCCTGCATCTAGGCTTACCACTCTACATTATACTTCTTATACAGTGGTGTTCTTTTTGAGGAAAGTCTACAATGATGTCAGTTCTTTCCTCAAAATGCTTTGTTGTCACCCATCTGATTCAGAATAAGCGCCAAAGATATGAAGCCCAAGTTGATGTCACACCTTAACCTGTTGCCTTCCTCTCTTGATGAAATGTTGTACATCCTGTTCAGTCATAGTGTCCTTCCCATTGAAATACTCCAAGCATGCCCCTGCTCCTAGCTCTATCACCTGTTTCTATTCCTAAAATATACTTCTTACAATGACTCTACAATACCTCCCTTAGTATTTCCATCTGTTCTGTGAAAGTACATGTAATGACTATTCTTGGTTGTCAACTTGACTACATCTGGAATAAACTACAATCCAGAAAAGGAGGGCACACCTGTGAGAGATTTTTTGCTTGTTTTGAGGTGGATAAATCCACTTCTAGTATGAACCTTTGAGGAAGACACAAACTTTTGATCCTGATTTTGAGGCAGGAAGAATCATGCTTTTAATCTGGAACTTGAGGAGGGAAGACACATTTTTAATCTGAGACATACCTTTTTCTGGAAGTCTATATAAGGACATAGAAGAAGGAAGCTTTTGCTTTTTGCCTACCTGCCCTTGCCTTGCTAGCACACCCATTCCTTCATTGGTACTGGAGCCTCCTTCTTCCAGATTGCAGCATGAACTGAAGACCAGCTGAGACATCCAGCCTTATGGACTGAACAACTAATGGATTCTTGGATTTTCCATTTACACCTAGCTGTTGTTAGATTAGCTAGACTGCAGCCTGTAAGTCATTTCAATAAATCTCCTTTATATAAATACAGAGAGGTTCATTCTATAAATTCTGTTATTCTAGAGAACTATGACCAATACAGTACCACAACAGCAGAGCTCCATCTCAATGATCTCTATGAACAGGAGCATGGCACCTTTGCCCAACCTTCTCCACAGAAAGCCAGTATCTATCCTAGTGAGAACATGCACCCTGTTTTGTGCAGCGAACATACCTTTCTATCTATAAAATGAACAAATGATACAAATGAGAAATCTATAGGAGAAGACTGAAAGTCTTAGAAGTTCATGACATGGAGGATAAGATCACAACCTAGTGCCACTGAGTCTGTTTAGAACATGAGCTATGGGATACCGAATGTGCTCCTTAAGTTATATAGGCTTTGATTTAGAAGTTGATATAATAGTATTGAACATGCACATACTACAAAGGTAGGTTATATGGGATTGGTTGGGGGCTAAGTGAGTAACAAGCAATCCTTGGGAAATTATGGGGTAAATTTGCTATATAATATTTCTCTATATAAAAAAACATAAAGTTGTACACATCAGGAATTCATCTAATACAAATTTAAGGCCTAAACAATGGATTAAGAACTGTTAGGAGTAGAAGCTAGTATTGTATTGACATAGATCACTTTGTGAGAACATAGTAAAATTCCTCACATGTTTCATAAACATAAATCATACATCTTGTTTTATGCTCAAATACATGTGTCAATTAAAAAATCACGGAAGAAGGAATTTCTTAAAGCATTGCTTTTCCTAATAGATAGACGAAGTGATATATGTCAGTAGGTAAACAACATGCAAAATGCAGTGGACACGTAGAAAACAGAGCAAGAATCAGAATGAAAAAAAATACTAAACAAAAGTAACAATCCAGTGAGATCTACGGCCCAATGTAAATTAGTAATCATGTACCAATGCATAAATAATAATTCAAAGGTGCATTTATGTCCCTGAACATCTACATATTGAATATATTACCCTGGCTTCCGTCCGAGGAAAGTGAGTGGTGTTAGGCAGACAGTGAGTGGACACTCCGTTATGTGAGTGGTGTTAGGCAGACAGTGAGTGGACACTCCGTTATGTGAGTGGTGTTAGGCAGACAGTGAGTGGACACTCCGTTATGATCAACCAGGCTAGAAAAGCCTTTTTTGACAAGCCTTCGTGCAGAGCATTGTGAAGGACTTGAAGCCCTGTGGCCATTCTTAAATTATGCTGACTGAAGTTTTCCTTTAATATTGAAAGCAACACCAGTCCCCGGTATGGTTGCTATTACAATAGAATCAGAAATAATTTTTAAAGGGTCTGAAAAAGCACTGGGATGAGTATCAAAAAGGAAAGAATCTATTTGGATATTTTAGATATAGTTACATTGTTTTTTTTCTTTCCTTGTAAGTTTTTATTTTGCTTGAAATATTTCATATTCAAAATTAGGAGAAAATAATACACACAGTAACAAACATAAAACACACACACACACACACACACACACACACACACACACACAATGAGGTTTTGGGCTTTGCCAATTGCTGGGCTAAAGATACAAACATTCACATACTTTATTTGAAGGCCACTACTTTTAAAAATAGAACATCCTGTTCAGACTCCAGTATTGACCAAGTTCATTCTTACAGCAATTTAAGCAAGAAATACAGAGAAAATAAGGCCTGGCCATAATCTCAGAAGATCATTGTCTAATTAGGGTTATCAGATGCTCTAAAGCTACCACATTGACCAAAGAAATTATTTTTATTCTAGGAGGTGTCATTTTAAATGAAATGCTATTTTACTTTATTAATGATATGCTATAGTATTATAATCAAATTATTAAACTATTTAAAAATAATTGTGTTCAAATGAGATTATATCATTTGATAATGGGGTAGTTATTCTCAAACTAAAAGAAGTTCTAAATTTTTCTGTAAGTCTTATTATACAATATGTTACTGTGCAGTTAACCTTGATTGTCAGCTTTCCGGGATCAGGAGTGAATTAAGAAATAAACCTCTGGGTAAGTATGTGAGGGACATCTAGCAAGAAATGGTTGAGTGAGAAGATCCTCCCCCCCACCCCCTGGGTAATGTTCTGTATGGCTAATGTGTTGCTCTGATTGGTCAATAAATAAAACACTGATTGGCCAGTGGCCAGGCAGGAAGTATAGGCGGGACTAACAGGAGAAAAGAACAGGAAGGTGGAAGGAGACACAGCCAGTCACTGCCAGGACAAGCAGCATGTAAAGATGCCGGTAAGCCACAAGCCATGTGGCAAGGCATAGATTTATAGAAATGGATTAATTTAAGATATAAGAACAGTTAGCAAGAAGCCTGCCACAGCCATACAGTTTGTAAGCAATATAAGTCTCTGTGTTTACTTGGTTAGGACTGAGTGGCTGTGGGACTGGAGGGTGAGAGAGATTTGTCCTGACTGTGGGCCAGGCAGGAAAACTCTAGCTACAGCCCTGATATAAAGAGATCCTTGAGCAAAGCACATTTCTGCCTCCTGGTCTTTCTTTTTTCCTGCTGATAAATGTACCTATCCCATTGTTGCTGTTACTGCCATCCTTCCATGAAATGAGAACCAAGCTTCTGGGGCCTTTCAATGTGCCCTGAAGAATAATGACTCTTCAGGAAGCCCCCAAACCTTGAATACTGAATTGAGATGGTTTGAGACATCCTGTCTCAGAGACCAAGAAGCCCAAGAAGCTACCAGTTCTCAACTTTGATAGCATGTGAACAGATATGCTGGTCTATCCACCCTATCTTACAAAGTGATGTAATATGTTTCCTCATGCCTTGCAACTCCATAATAAGAGTGTTTGACTCTCAAATTTTTAGAAAATGATACCTCTTCATTCTATAAATATATAGTCATTATTATTGAAAAGCTCCATTTAAATGTCAACTGAGAATATATATATTTTGTTCTGCTATTCTATAAAACCATGGCTTGGATGCTAACCCACTACTGCCACTGAACCAGTCACCATAGAGTCATGACCAATGACAAATAGGAAAATAAATGGATGCTTTTAAAATCAGTGTTCTTTAAAACAGTAACTTAAAGTACTAGAAAGATCTAAATGATAAATGATCTTATAATGAATGTTTTACTGCTTATTCAGACATGCAGAGCAAGATAAAAACCACACAATCAATTCTAAAAATATTTTAGTGATTTGGGGGGACATGTTATGTATAGTTAGAGAAAGATTGATGACCCAAATGTTAAGAAAATAAGAGGTCATGAAATGTAGTCATATCTGTGTCTATTGATGATTGGTCACATATTAGGAGCACTTTGGGTTACCAGGCCTTCTAGATGTTGATAGAAAAAGATAAAACTAAACTTCTTGCCTGTTGTGGAATATTATTTTAATTTATTAAATATTAAAATGTGTTACATTTGTTTATGCTGCAGTGTTTCATGATGAAAAGATGAACTGCATTTGTTTTACCTGGCCTGCCTAAGGCACCTGATTTGTCTAGTAAAGAGCTGAACATCCAATAGCGAGGCAGGAGAAAGGACAGGTAGAGCTGGTAGGCAGAGAAAATAAGTGGGAGGAGAATCTAGGCTTGAGCAAGAAGGAAGAATGAGAGAAGAGGGAGGAGTAGAGAATGAGAGAGACACCCAGGACCAGAAGCCAGGCAGCCACTGCCAGACATAAAGAAGCAGTGAAAGTAAGAGATACAGAAGTCAGAAAGATAACAAGCCCTGATGCAAAAGTTAGATAAAGAGAAACAGGTTATTTTAAGTTAAAAGAGCTAGCTGAAATGTGTGTAAGTTAGGTAGAGGATCCAAAACTCGTAAGTTTCTGTGTCATGATTTAGGAGCTGGTCAATGGCCGAAAAACTAAAATCCTGATACATTTTTATGCCCAGTGTGGCTCCTGTATTTCCACAGAAGGCCGAGGGGGAAAAAGAGAGAGAGAAAAAAAATCTGATATGGTTTCTTTAAGAAACTCTCATGTTCTCATCCCCCAACCCCTACCCTTTATTGCCCTGCCCTCTGTTTATTCCTGAGATCTCATCTATTTCCACTTCCCTGGGCGATGCAGTGGGGAGGGGCTTGGACCTTCCTCAACTAAATGTACCAAGCTTTGCTGACTCCCCATTGGAGGCCTTACCCTTTACAAGGATGGGATAGGAGGTGGGTTGGGAGGGAATGCTGGGGGAAGTGGGAAGAGGAATGAGAGGGGGATCTGTGGTTGGTATGTAAAATGAATAAAATTTTCTTAATAAAGAAAAAAAGAAACTCTGCTGTTGTAGAATATTATTTTAAGGTGTGTTACTTCTGTTTGTGCTCTGGAACATTTGTTTAATGATGCAAAGATGTGTTTGATCAAATAAAATTCACCTGTAGTCAGAAGGTTGAGTCAGTGATTAGCTGACAGGAAGTGGTAGGGAGGAACCAGGTGGAGAAGGTACAAGGAAAAGCAGGAAGGCTTTTTGGAGGACCACAGCAAGGAGAGGAGGTGAGCTACTTGCTATTCAGCCTCTCTGAAGAGCAGAATTCCACTTTAACCTTTGAATCTTGAGTTCTTTACAGGGACATAGATTTAAATTCCCTTCATAGCTTTGAAAGAGTTGGAGCTTGAGGGAACAGAATTCCCTCCAGCTACAGCCCTAGTGGCCTAACCACCACTGGTAACAGAGAGCTGCAGTTGCTGTTTAGGACAACTGTGGCTTAAAAGGCAGCAACATTTTCATAGGGGGGGAGGTAGGGGTGAGGAGAGGGCTGGGGTGGAAGCAGGAGGAGGCATGAGAGGGGGATATGTGGTTAGTATGTAAAATGAATAAAAAAATTCTTAAATAAATAAAAAAGTAGCAACAAGTAAATAAAAGGACAACACTGTGCTATGTAGCAGAGCACTTAAAATCCTTCTTCATAAGTACAGACAAAAAGCTAAGTAAAAATGCCCACATCAGTGCAAGCAACTACATCCCAGAGTTGGAGCAGTTGAATGCAATTCCATGTTAAAAAAATCGTGGCTCCTGCCTATGTCTGTGGTGCATAGAGTTCTTATTTCAGACACCAGAAAAGGGGGGAGGGGGAAATCAGCCATCAAAGCTGCAGCAGAGGAAACATTGGTAGCTTAGCAGTTTGCTTTACTCATGCAGATAAAAAAGGCTAGAGATATGTAGTAAATCAGCTTCAGATAGAATAAAAAAACACAAACAGGTTACAATATGTTTAAAAATGTGCACACATTTAAGAAAGAAAAGAAAAACAATATAGACAGTCATAGAAAAAATAATTTAAAAATAATAAAGTCTTAAAGAGAGAGGTAAAATAATATAAAATGAGTAAGCCATGTAAAGATAAAAAAATACACAGGGAGTCTGGATTCTGTATGGTGTTGTGTTATCTTCGAATTTTTTGAATGTTGATGAGCTAACAACAGCTGCTGAGAGACATGGTATTGTGAAAGGGGCGCTGAAATAAAGGAGCCTTAATTTTAAAATGGAAGTAAAAAAGTATTGATTTGAAGAAGAGGTTATACTTTTGTTTCCATAGGAAATGAAAGGCTGTGGATTCATTTAAGGTTGATAGAGATCAGATTTGATTGGGGAAGACCCTTTGAAAATCCTGATTACAAATATAAAAAAAAAATCCTAGAAAAAAACTACCAGACAGGTAACGTATATTTTACCTGCTCAAGCATAAAACAAAAAAATCATCTTTGGCTGACTCATGTATAATACACAGGCTATACTTGTGTTAATGTAGATATGTGTGTTACCTTTGAAAGTTTGTACATTTTCAGAGCAAGGAGACCAGACACCAGTGAAAACGGGAGGCCCAGGCAGTCCAGCCTCTCAGAGTGCTGCGTTTCCTCAGAGTTCTGCATCTAGAATAGCTCCGAGGTTTCTGGCTGAGATGGTCCAGCCTCACAGACTATTCTAGCTCAGAATTCAGATAAGCCTTGTGATTTCCTGTTGCACAGAGACTGGACAACATGTGTTATACCTGGTTTTCCCAGGAATTGACCATATCTCAATTTCCTCAGGTTCCTTAAAGTTGTCCTCATCCCCAGACAACAGGAAGCAATCTTGAGAACACAAAACCCATCTTCCCAAGAGGTGGAGTGAATGGTCTTTGGTTACTTGATGGGTTATGTTTGTCATCATTTAGTGGGGATTCAGGAATATAGGACAAATAGGCAACTATTAATCTAAAATATCTTACATTGGTATGGACTTTGGAATATTGATACAAATTTAAAGTTATTTTGCTATTTTATTTAAGGTATTGTGCTTATACGGCTCATTTAAAAATGTAATGTACCATTAAGAAATGCAGGTTAGTAGTTAGTGATCTATAACAATCAACATAAAATCATATTAGCTATGTTTTCAAGGTTAAACAGATATATTTAGATAGATATATGTTCTTCAAACACTTTAAAGACCTACAGAATATGGCATTTAAGATGTTTAATAACCTGATGCTTTTCATGACAGTGAGACAAGTTTGCTCCTTTCAGCACCAATTTACTTCAGAGAAGATGATGGGCATTGAAGAAACTCCATATGGAGTTTGCTTTCTTTGTGGCAAAAGCTAGTCCTTTGAGCAAGAAGCTGCTCTTGCCTTGACTGCTGAAGATATGCTTTATCAACTGGTCAAGCAGGACACAGAGGAAAAAGCCTGACAAACTTTGCTAAAACAAGCCAGGACAGTCCTTCAAAATTCCTACTTCACAGAAAATTGTGCCAAACATTCTGCAGGACACACAGGAAAGCAACTGTTGAACATTGGGAAGACTGGGAGGGAAAGTCCTTCAAAATTCTTGCTTCATAGAAGAGTCTGTCAGATATTCTAAACCTGTAGGCTGAAGATGGATGTCCTGATGCTGCACAGGAACATTGGGTGACTGTCCAGACAGCCAGATGTCTCTTTCAATTCTATAGTTTTAGAAGTTGCTTGCACTGCAACTTCTTGTTTAGTTAGATAATATTCTATCCTTCTGGGGTCTTTAATGGAGACTAGGTAGTTATAATTTTCCTTAGTTATGATAGAAGGTAATTTAGGTACAAAACTTTGGACTCACCAAGATAGGATAAATAATGTAGTATTTTGTTTGAATTTGCCAAATAAAAAGGACTGGACATTCTGAATGTAATCCTTACATGATAATTGTTCTTGTTGTATATAGAATTACCATGTTAAAGTTAAGACCTTTCAGTTTAGACAAAAGGGGGCATTGTTGTGGAATATTATTTTAACTAGGATAAGATGTATTGCATTTGTTTATGCTGCAGAATATCACTTTAAGTAAAGTGTTACATTTGTTTATGTTGCATCTGTTTAATTATGAAAAGATGTGCTGCATTTGTTTCACCTTGCCTGCCTTATGCCCCTGATTGGTCTAATAAAGAGGTGAATGACTAGGCAGGAGAAAGGATAGATGGGGCTTTCAGGCAGAGAGAATAAGTAGGAGGTGAGATCTAGGCTTGAGCAAGAAGAAAGAATGAGAGAAGAATGAGGAGGAGAGAATGAGGGAGATGCCTAGGGTCAGAAGCCAAGCAGCCACCATCAGCCAGTGAGATATAGAGAAGCAGTGAAAGTAAGATACACAGAGGTAAGAAAGGTAATAAGCCTTGGGGCAAAAGGTAGATAAAGAGAAACAGATTAGAGCTAGCCAGAAACGTGCCTAAGCTAGGCTGAGCATTCACAAGTAATATGCCTCTGTGTCATGATGTGGGAGCTGGTTAGTGGCCCCAAAGAAAAAGCCTGGTACATTGCCCTGCCAGGATTTCCTTCTAGCACTGGAGGCAACAAGACATGAGAAGAAACAAACTAAACCAACACTAGTTAAATACAAGGGAAAGAAGAAAATAAAAGCAGAGCAAGGTGATGCAAAATAATAAGCACAGTATTTGAGAAAAGAAATCTAGCAAGGCTTCTCCAGGAAGGCAATATTTGAGCAGAGATTTGAGTTAAATGAGGAAAAATGTCACACTTGAAAAATTGCAAAACAAGGAATAATACTTCAGAAATAATGAAGAATTAATGAGTAGGGTTGAGGGAAGAAAATTCCTTATGTTTTGAGAAAGGACACATGGCTTGAGTTCAGTGGACAGTTTTGATGACTGGAAGAAACTGAAAAGCAATAGACCACACTCATCTTCAAATTCTGCATATCTATATTGTTACTTATTGTAGTGTAATGGGAATTATTTGAGAGATTCATGCATGTTGGCTGTGTGGATGAGTCATAGTTGGTGCTAAGGTTGAAGAAACTGGGGCATGATTATTGAAGTATGATAATGGTTGTATCAAAGCAATGACAGTAAGTTTTATTAGGCAAAGTCACATATTATTTTGAAATTCAAATAGGATGATTTGCTGGAGATATCAAATTCACTGTGTAAGGTAGAAAACAACAAAGCAAAAGTAAAGATGGCACCAAGATTTGAGGCTTGAGTATCCTGATGATGTCAGTAAGAATGGCTGGCATTATCCAAAAAGCGTGTTGTGATTTAAGGATAGAACAGTTTTTCTCTATAGCACAAGAAGCTGGAGTTCCCAGCTGACATTTAGGTGGAGATGTTGAACAGAGAGTTACAAAGCATATACAGTTCTAGAAGGAAGAGGTAACAGTGTCTAAAAATCTGAGAGCCAAACATCCACATTATGGATTATGAAGCCTGAAGAAAAGGATAGAATCTGGGTGATCATTAGAAAAACAGATGCCTACTTAAGATTGCTTTCCTGATACTCCGGTAATAAGGGTGCAAAACAAGCAAACAAACAAAAGAGAGAAAATTCCAGAGGTGTGAATAACTTAAGATAGTCATGTGTTTATCTACTATTTGAGAAAACTACTTTATATGTCTTCTGATTATAGACACAAAAAATGTGTTATGTATGAATAAGAACATAAAAAGTTAGGAATATTATGTTATATATATATATATATATATATATATATATATCACTTGAGAACATCTGAAAACTAATTCTAAATTACTTTGAAATATGAAATTGTGTGTAATATGAAAATTAGGCATGAACAGATGTGTGTGTGTGTGTGTGTGTGTGTGTGTGTGTGTATACACACACACATGGTTTTGAATTCCATCTAAATGGGAAAAGGTCTGTATGTAATCATGTATTTCACATTTTTGTAATGAATCCTGATCAATATTCAGCCAACAGTGACTTTAAAAATGTAAGAAAGAATATTTGATATATGCCACTAGTTGGTTTTGGTATATTTGTAAAACAAAAACAAAACAAAAATCAGCTGAAAATTGGATAAGAGTTTGGGAATTGTTTAGGAAAGCCAGATTCAATACAGCACATTAAAACACATTCTACATATTGAAATTGTCACAAAAATAAATCAGTGAGAGATACTGTTGCTCTAAAGACATCAGTGTCTCTTATGGGTTTTCTGGGGTCTATTGGGCAAATAAAATATTTCATATACGTTATAATGCTTTGAAATTTATAAACATGTGTTACAAGTTAAATTTGAAAAGTTCTATAGAAATAATAATGGAAGTAAACACCTTATTTAATATTTAAGAATGGTTCTATTATATCCATGTTTTAATGATCATAATATCCTGCATTTTAACATAATAATTTGTATGAATTTTTAATGGTGTGCCATGTTGCACTGAATCAATTTCAAACATCTTTTGTACAAAACCATAAATTTTAGCTTTCTCATTCTGTGAAACTCTAAAGTAAATAAATGCACATATCTGTTTCTTGATGGTCATCAATATCAGAAATATAGAAAATATATATTGAATATTAATAACAAGACTAAGATTGTTCTCTTAATGAGAATCAATGTTTTAGGTTCAAACATAAATGACAAGGCTTCTTTGGAACGCTATATATTTCTCAGTGAAAAACTATTTTTAATTGGTATAGTATATGTTAGTTTCTAGCATATTTTAATATTGCGACCCAGAAAAAAGTACTGTTTGAAAATATGGTGTCTTTCTGACAGGGAATATCTGATGTAGGACACACCTTTCAGATGTGGATTCAACACATGTCAGCATCTTGAAAAGACAAATATCATCTGATTCTAAGTAAAGATTGAAGTACTTTTAAATATAGATTGAGGGACTGATTATATGTCTGGGCAGAGACCATTTAACAGCTACTGGAAATATGAAAATAAGATAGGATCTATAAATGGCTTTACTATACATGGAAAAACACTTCATTTTTATAATGTGTATGTTAGGAGAAAGACAACACCTAAGAAAGTCATGTGACTAATGATTTTCTTAATTGAATTAGGAAAAATACTATTGTGTAAGTGATAACAAAACTTAGATGATACAAAAATGAGTTCTTCATCATCATTAATACAAGCTTCTCGAGATAATATCCTTTAAAACACCTAAATACTTTTTAAATAAAATGTCTCCTTTTTTCTCTAATAAATGGAGAAAGTATGAGGCTATTTTTAGTGTTAACATTTAAATTATTTTTCCTTTATCATTTTACCTATATTAAGATAATCAAAGCTTTAATTTTGCTACAAAACATAGCCATCGATTTTAAATCAGATTACAATTATTAAGCTGTATTTTGTATGAGTCTTTACACTGCGTTATACAATTAGATTAACCATTTGTGGAAAGGATGGCTGCTCATTGTCCAGGGATAGAAGAGAATTGGGTCTAACATAGGAACTCAGTGGTAGACTATAAATAGCAAAAGATTTTAGTACTAGCATCCACTTGTAAGATACACAAACAATATTTGTCTTTTGAGGTCTGGGTTACCTTACTTAGGATAATTTTTTCTAACTCCTGCATTTAACTGAAATTTCATTATTTTGTTTCTTTTTTGTTGTTTGTTTGTTTTTTAATTTTATAATTAATTTAATTTTACATATCAGCCACGGATTCCCTTGTCCTCCCTCCTCCCTCTGCCCCTGCGCCCTTCCCCCATTCCACTTCCCATTCCCATCTCCTCCAGTGCAAGGACTCCCCTGGGGATTCAGCTCAGTCTGATAGATTCAGTTGAGGCAAGTCCAGTCCCCTCCTCCCTTCACCCAGGCTGAGCAAAGTGTCCCAGCATAGGCCCTAGGCTCCAAAAAGCCAGCTCATGCACTAAGGACAGGTCCTGGTCCCACTGCCTGGGGGCCTCCCAAGCAGTTCAAGCTAATCGACTGTCTCACTTATCCAGAGGGCCTGATTCAGTTCCATGGGGGCTCCTCAGCTATTTTGTTTCTTTTAACCACTGAATAATATGCCTCTGTGTAAATTTATGACATTTTCAATACACATTCATCAGTTGTTAGACATCTAGGCTATTTTTAATTTCTGGCTATTATAAATAGAGCAGCAATGAATATGGTTGAGCAAATGTCTTTGTAGTAGGATGAAGTATCCTTTGGGTAGATACCCAAGAGTGATATAGCAGTATCTTCAGATAGATATATTTCTAGATCCCCAAGGAATCTCCACATTGATTTCCAAAGCAGTTATACAAGTTTCCACTCCTACCAGTAATGGAAGAGTATTCACCTTACCACACATCCTCACTAGCCTGAACTGCCATTTATTTTATTGAAATTGACCATTCTGATTGGTATAAAATGAAATCTCAAAGTTCTAATTCTCACTTCCCCATTGATTAAGGATGTTGAATATTTCTTATAGTGTTTCTCAGCCATTTGTGTTTTATCTTTAGTGAACTCTTTATTTTGGTGCCTCATATTTTTAATTGGGTTATTTGTTTTCTTGATGTCCAATTTTCAAATTCTGTATATGTTTTTAATATTAACATCTCTACTGAATATGTAACTGGTAAAGATCTTTTCACATTCTTTAGCCTATGTGTTTTTAAGTTACTAACATGAGATTTATCCATTTTTTTGTGTAGACAGTGCTATCAACTTGTGTATTAAAACAACCTTCATTGTGTCTCATTGATTTGGGCATGTTATAATTTCATTTTCATCCGATTCTAAAAAAATTCTAATTTCCTTCTTGATTTCTGGCATGACCCAGTTTTTTACTTTGTAATGAATTGTCAATTTCCATGAGTTTCTAAACTTTCTTTTTTTCCCTGTTGTTGAAATTCAGTTTTAATTCATGGTGGTCATATAGAATGCAGTGTGTTATTTCAATTTTCTTGTATCCGTATAGACTTGCTTTGTGTCTGAGTATCTGGTCAATTTTGGAGTAAGTTCTGTGAGGTGCTGAGAAGAAGGTATATTTCTTTGTGTTTGGGTGAAATGTTCTGTAAATATCTGGTAGCTTCTTTTGATTTATGATGGCATTTAGCTCCAGGATTTCTCTGCTTAACTTTTGTCTGGATTACTTACACATTGGTGAGAGTATGGCATTCAAGTCATCAGCTATCACTGTGTGAAAGTCAGTGTGTGATTGAACTATAGTAGTGTTTCTTTTATGAACTCAGTGCCTTTCTGTTTGGTTCATGCTAAGATGTTAAGAATTATAATGTCTACTTGGTGGATTTTTCCTTTGATGAGTATGTAGTGCCATTAGTTTTGGTTTAAAGTCTATTTTGACAGATGTTATAACAGCTGCACCAGATGGCTTCTTAGGTCCTTTTGCCTGGAATAGATATTTTCAACCTTTCCCCATGCAACGAAATCTCTCCTTGATTGCAAGGTATGTTCCTTGGATGAATCAAAACATTGGATCCTATTTTCTAATCCAATCTGTTAGTCTTTGTCTTAAATTCAAAAAAAAAAAAAAGACAATTGATGTGGAAAGTTATCAATGAGTAGTGTTTATTGATCCCTGTTACTTCATTGTTATGGTGTGGGTTTTTACCCCTCTATTGAATTGGTGTGATATTGTTTATTTCTTGCATTTTCTTGGGTGTGGTTAACCTCTTCAATTTGAAGTTTTACTTCTAGTAACTTATAGAGAGCTGGATTGATAGATACTGTTTAAATTTAGTTTTAATCATGTAAATTTTGGGGGTGTGATAGATTCTTTTGCTAAATATAGCAGCCTTGGCTGGCATTTGTTGTCTCTCACAGTTTGTAGAACATCTACTAGACCCTTCTCCCTTCTAGAATCTCCAATGAGATGCTTGGTCTTTTTTCCTTATAGTTTTCATTATTCTTTCTTTCCAATATGCAGTTAATATTTTGATCATCCTGTGTTGTGGGGAATTTCTTTTCTGGCTCAGTTTATTTGGTGTTCTGCACGTTTCTTATACCTTGATAGGTATCTCCTTCTTTGGTTTGGGGAAATTTTCTTCTATGATTTAGTTAAAAATATTTTTCTTTGACTTTGACCTGGGTTTCTTCTTCTTCTATTCCTATGATTTATATATTTGATGTTTTTATAGTGTCCCAGATTTTCTGCATAATTCTTTTTATTAATATTTTCTTTGACTTAGGTATTAATTTCTTCTCCTTTGCCTTCAATGCCTGAAATTCTCTCTTCCATGTTTTGTACTCTGTTGGTGAGGCTTATCTCTGACACTTTTTGTTTTATTTCTGGTATTTTTCTTTCTTCTTTTTAAAGAAATGCTTTATTCATTTTACATATCAACCAAAGACCCCTCTCACCCCTCCTCCTACTTTCCCCAGCCTTCTCCCCCACCCCAAGTCACCCCACATCCCCTCCTCCAAAAGTGGAAGGGTTCCCACAGGGAGTCGGCAAAAGCCTGGTACATTCAGTTGAGGCAGGATCAAGCCCCTCTCCACTGCATCAAGGGTTAGCAAGGTGTCCCACCATAGGTAATGGGCTCCAGAAAGCCAGCTCATGTACCAGGGATAGATCCTGATTTGACTGATAGGGACCCTTCAAAGAGACTAAGATACACTACTGTCTCCCTTATGCAGAGGGCCTAGTCTGGTCTCCTGCAGGTTCCACAGCTGTCAGTCTAAAGTTCATGAGTTCCTACAAGCTTGATTCAGTTGTCTCTGTAGATTTCCCCATCATGATCTTGACCACCCTTGCTTGAATAATCTCTCTTCCCTCTCTTTGAATGGACTCCCAGAGCTTTGCCTAGTGGTTGGTTGTGGATCTCTGCATCTACTTCCACCAGTTACTAGATGAAGGTTCTATGACGACAGTTAGGGTATTCACCAATCTGATTACCAGGGTAGGCCAGTTCATCACCCTCTCCACTCTTGCTAGTAGTCTAATCTGAGGTCATCCTTGTGGATTCCTGGGAATGTCTTTAGCACCAAGTTTCTCCCTAACCCCATAATTTCTCCCTCTATCAATATATCTCTTACATTGCTCTCCCACTCCATCCCTCCCCCAACTTGACTCTCCAGTTCCCTCATGTTCTCATCCCCCATTCCCTCCCCTCTATTGTCTCCCCCTTATCTCCAGTTTACTCATGGAGAGAGATCTCATCTATTTGCCCTTCCTGATGTGATTCATGTGTCCCTCTTGTGGTCCTCCCCCTTGTTTCCTAGCTTCTTTGAAGCTATGGGTTGTAGTCTGGTTATCTTGCTTACCTCACTCAGATGATATTGTCTAGTTCCATCCATTTGCCTGCAAATTTCATGATGTCATATTTTTTACAACTGAGTAATACTTCATTGTGTATATGTACCATATTTTCTTTATCTATTCTTCAGTTAAGGGGCATGTAGGTTGTTTCCACATTGTGGCTATTACAAACAATGCTTCTATGAACACGTTGAGCAACTGTCCTTGTGGTATGATTGACCATTTCTTGGGCCTAAGAGTGGTATCATTGGGTCTTGAGGTAGATTTATTCTGAATTTTCTGAGAAACTTCCATACTGATTTCGAAATTGGCTGTACAAGTTTGCACTCCCACAAACAGTGGAGGAGAGTTCCCCTTGTTATGCATCCTCTCCAACATAAGCTGTCTTAATTGTTTTTAATCTCAGCCATTCTGACATGTGTAAAATGGTATCTCAGAGTCATTTTTATTTGTATTTCCCTGATGACTAAGATGTTGAGCAGTTCCTTAAATGTCTTTCAGTTATTTGAGATTCTTCAGTTGAGAATTCTCTGTTTAGCTCTGTAGCCCATTTTTTAATTGGATTTTTTTGGTATGTTGATGTCTAGTTTCTTGAGTTCTCTTTATATTTTAGATATCAGCCCTCTGTCAGATGTGAGGTTGGTGAAGATCTTTTCCCATTCTTAGGCTGTTGTTTTGATTTATTTCCTGTGTCCTTTGCCTTCCAGAAGCCTCTCAGTTGCAGGAAGTCCCATTTATTAATTGTTGCTCTCAGTATCTGTGCTACTGATGTTATATTTAGGAAGTGATCTCCTGTGCCAATGTATTCAAGACTACTTCCTATTTTCTCTTCTACCAGGTTCAGTGTAGCTGGATTTATATTGAGGTCTTTGATCCACTTGGACTTGAGTTTTGTGCATGGTGACAGATAAGGATCTATTTGCAATCTTCTACATGTTGATATCTAGTTATACCAGCACCATTTGTTGAAGATGCTTTCTCTTTTACATTGTACAGCTTTGGCTTCTTTGTCAAAAATCAGGTGTTCATAGGTATGGGGGTTTAATGTTAGGGTCTTCAATTTTATTCCACTGGTCCACATGCCTGTTTTTATGTCAACATTAAGCTGTTTTTTATTACTGTAACTCTGTAGTAGAGCTTGAAGTCAGGAATAGTGATGGCTCCAGAAGTTGCTTTATTGTACAGGATTGTTTTAGCCATCCTGTGTTTTTGGTTTTTCCAAATGAAGTTGAGTATTGCTCTTTCTAAGTCTGTGAAGAACTGTGTTGGGATTTTGATGGGGATTGCATTGAATCTATAGATTGCTTTTGGTAAGATTGCCATTTTTATTATGTTGGTTCTACCTATCCATGAACATGGGAGATCTTTCCACTTTCTGATATCTTCTTCCTTGCATCTCTGAGATGAAGCCTACTTGATCATGGTGGATTTTTTTTTGATATGTTCTTGGATTCAGTTTGCCAGTATTTTATTGAGTATTTTTACATCAGTGTTCATGAGGGAGATTGTCTGTAATTCTCTTTTTTGTTGCATCTTTGTGTGGTTTGGGTATTAGGGTAACTGTAACCACATTAAAAAGTTTTGGCAATGTTCCTTCTGTTTCTGTTGTTCAGGACAATTTGAGGAGTATTGATATTAGCTCTTCTTTGAAATTCTGATAGAATTCTACACTGAAATCATCTGGGCCTTGAACTTATTTGGTTGGGAGACTTTTAATGATTGCTTGTATTTCCTTAGGAATTATAGGTCTATTTAAATTGTTTATCTGGTCGACTTAATTTGTGCATGTAGTACCTATCCAGAAAATTGTCCGTTTCTTTTAGATTTTCCAATTTTGTGGAGTACAGGTTTTTGAAGTATGACATGATGATTCTCTGGATTTCCTCATTGTCAGTTGTTATGTCTCCCTTTTCTTTTTCTTTTCTGATTTTGTTAATTTGGGTATTCTTTCTCTGCCTTTTGGTTAGTTTGGATAAAAATTTGGCTATCTTGTTGATTTTCTCAAAGAACAAACTCTTTGTTTCATTGATTCTTTGTATTGTTCTCTTTGTTTCTATTTGATTGGTTTCAACTGTCAATTTGATTATTTCCTAGCATCTATTCCTCCTGGGTGAGTTTGCTTCTTTTTGTTCTAGAGCTTTCAGGTGTGCTGTTAAGTCGCTAGTGTGATATTTATCCTTTATGTAGGCATTCAGTGCTATGAACTTTCCTCTTATTACTGCTTTCATAGTGTCCTATAAGTAAACATACATTCATTTTCATTGTAGTCTAGGAAGCCTGTAATTTCTTTCTTTCTTTCTTTCTTTCTTTCTTTCTTTCTTTCTTTCTTT
>CABHPR010123538.1:0-32717 GCA_902168415.1 Peromyscus melanophrys
CTCTCTCTCTCTCTCTGTGTGTGTGTGTGTGTGTGTGTGTGTGTGTGTGTGTGTGTGTGTGTGTCTTCCTTCCTTCCTTTCCTTCTGAGACAGGATCTTCTATGTAACCTGTTTGCCTTGAAGTCACCATGTAGCCCAGGCTAGACTCAAGCTTGCAACTCTCTTGCTACAACCACAGGAATGCTAGGATTGTGGGCATGTGCCACCCCTACTCAGCTTTAGGCCTGTATTTTAAAGATTCCACATCTCCACATTGCTACACTGTGGACAAAGCCACAAGCACTTAAACTTCCAAAGGGCTGAGCCACATTCAAGCCACAGTGTTGCCATATCCATATTCTAGCTTGCAGAGATTTGGGAACATTATGTCTCTTTGATAAAAATGATTTTTGAAAAAGTACAGAAGGACAACTTGTGATCTGTCCTTCCCACCATAAAGATTCCCATCTTGGTCACTCCATGGCAGGGCAATGCTTGGTTCAGGAAGGGCAGGACCACATGGTGTTGAGCAGACAGGAGATTCACAACCACAGAGTGCAGACTTCATGGTGCCTAGCTGTTCTCAGTGAGCCATTGAGCACAGAATACAAAGCATGGACTTAAAATTCAGCACAGAGATGCATAATTGATAGAAGGGGCTGCTGTGTTGGGGGTGGGCAGGCTTAGAACATGCAATCTGGGATATCAAAAAAGTCCATAGAATCTCAGCTCTTGCAGGCTCTTTCAGCCACGGTTACTGATCATCTCTGCCTAGCAACCCGAGGCTGAGCAAGGTGACCCCTTGGCTCCTTCCAGATTTATGGTTTATGTTATTCTAGTCCCTACTGGGTTTGTCATCCCCCAGAGCCCCCAAAGTCAGCATAAAAATAATATATGGGAAAAGAAATGCTGTCTGAGGGAAAGAAAAATCAGTTCCTAGAGAATTCTACTTCCTAAGAGATTCTCTTACTTCTATTCTTCAGACCTAAGTATTTGCCGGACAAGCATCACGGGCCATGGTCTCAGGCCGTCTCTCCTTGTGTTTTCCTCTCATCTGCTCTGTGCTGTGACAGTCTGTAGAGATAAGTCCATGTGTCAAGCATTGACAGTCTCATAATTTGGGATGCAAGATGATTTTTCCATGCCATGCTGGTGGGTTCTGTTCCCCTTTGGGCTCTTTTGCTGTCCTTGCCAGAGAAAGTGTGGTTGACTGAAGAAAATTCCTCAGATTCATATTTTTAAAACTTTTCTTGTTATCATCTATGCATAGATGTGGTGTTTGCTGTGGTTGGAATATGAAATGTCCCCCCAAAGACTCACATATACAGTGCTTGGTTCCCTAGCCGGTGTCGTTATTTTAAGAAGTTTCTAGAAACTTCAGGAGGTGAGGACTCGTTGGAGGAAGTATGTCACTTGGGCAGGGCTTGAAGGTTGTATATGGATTCTAGTCCCTTCTTTGCTCCCTGCTTCCTGTCTGCCATGACATGAAGAAGCTTCTCCACCACACACTCCCCTGCTATGGTAATGTTTTACCTCACTGTAGGGCCAGAGTCAACAGAGCCAGGATTGGGGTCTGAAATCTCTAAAGCTGAAGATTAAATGTTAAAAACAAGTATTTCCCCCTCTAAGGTGCGTCAGGTGTTCTGCCACAGTGATGACAACACTCACACCGTGACCAAGGTCGCTGTCACGTTACAGGTATGATGATTATGAATGACAAGAGGAGGAAAACTCCCGGTTTCGGTCCTGTAGAAAACAAAGCAGCCATGTGTGCTCAGAGAAGAAAACCCCAGTTCCACAGGGCTGAGGAACTGAGCTACTGGCCAAGTTTTAGAAGGAACTTGTTATCCGATGCTCTGGGTTGATGGCCATCTCTATCAGAGTATATTCCTTGATCAGCTGAAGTTCCATAACTGGTTATCCTTGCTTTAGTAAGCAGCTGAGAGACAAAAGCTGCCTGGAAGCCCCACCTTCACCCAATTCCTAATTACGGGGATCAGAGTGGGCTAGGAATTCTCAAAAAGATAGAGAGGGAGGCAGCTGAGGACAAACTACCTTAGACCCTTCTTTGAAAGCAAGAGGTTGTAGAGTAGAAGGTGACGGTAGTCAACTATCTATCCTCTATCCCATCTGGCATCCCTAAGGCGTAATGGGTAGTTCTCATAGAGGTGATGGGCTGCTGCCTCCAGCCACTCATACGTAGGTAATTAATGGGGAGACCAAAACACCAAAGTGCCAGGGAGTTAAACCCTCGTGAGTAACCTACAGGCCCATAGGAGATCAAGTAGGGTGAGTTCAAACCTTGACTTCCTCTACTTGTGGAGTGACCCTCATAGCTCTCAAATAGCCCCAGTGAAACTGAGTCCTGGTTGCCCGGTGACACCCCTCACACTGGCCACCTTTGTTGGCTTTCTTGCCTCCTTTTCATCTCCCATTTACTGAGCATCCTTCCTGTAATCACTGTGTATCCAATTCAATACTCAAGGTTTGCTTCTGAGAACTTTCAAACCAACACAGCATGACTTTTCAAACCATAACAATGTTTGAAATAATAATGTCATTCACCACCCTAAATCAATTTATCCATAGCCCTTACAGAGAATTGTCCGCCCAAGCCACACTCTTACCCTGATTTTTCCCAGATGTTCTGCCTAGTTTTACCTCCATATCTTTTATAAGTTTCCCACTCGAACAAAAATTTCTAGCCTTTCTGCCTGCCTAAAGTCTTCAGGATGCAGTAATAAAGTGTTTGCAAATTCCTGGCTGTGTCATGGCGTCAGCTTTCCCCCTTTCCTTGGCCATTCTTCCTATTGAACTGCCTCACTAAATAAAAGACCAGGGCAATGATCTTATCAGAAGATGAAGAAATGAAATCCACCTTCCGTTGACCAGTCGCTTCACAGATGCCACAAATGCCAAAGTCTTAGTGGCAAAATCACCTGCACAGAGGCAGTCCAATTAAAATGGGAAAGTGATAGCGGTAGGGTGGGGGCTCAGGAAGAAAGTCATGATGAGTTCATATTTTCTATTTTAGTGAAAAATGGCAAGTTTTATGCTCTTGCAGAACAAATACAAACGTGCCTTAGACTTCACAATTTATGTAATTGATTTCTTAGATTTCCGACAGCTCTATCCTGTTTGCAATAAATATCTTCTCCTCCGCAGGAAGCTGGTCATACGGTGTTGGGAGTGG
Source organism: Peromyscus melanophrys (assembly GCA_902168415.1). Classification (NCBI taxonomy): domain Eukaryota; kingdom Metazoa; phylum Chordata; class Mammalia; order Rodentia; family Cricetidae; genus Peromyscus; species Peromyscus melanophrys. Next base: position 3,173 of record CABHPR010123538.1, read on the forward strand.
GTGGTTAGAGGAACCTTGATTATTTTCCTTTCTTTCAATTCCAAGGCAATTATTCCTTAAATCATTTATTTGGCACTTTACAGAATCCATCTTGCATTTTAAATTCCTTTTTCTACCTGCAAAAGCCCAGCTTCCCCAGGAAGACATCCTGCCTTATACCTCTCCCTGGTCCTGATAATTGCTAGGCATGTAAAAATAGAAAAATGACTTTTTTCCTTGTTACTGATGAGAATGCCCACATCTTTCTGAAATATGGAATTAATTCTATTCCCTCTTCCCAGGGCTGGTGGAACAGCATCTCCACAACTGCACTGTGCAGTTACATTTCTGAACTGGGATCAGGTTATCAGCCTTCTTCCTCCATTGTGAGATGGGTAGCCAGATCTTCTGCTCCTGTGGCACACACTCCAAATGTCTCCCCTTCCATGCAACGAACTCTTTCCCAACTTCTAAGTTACACCCCAGCAGGCTAGGAATCTAATACTCCAGAAGTGATTTGGTTTGAGACGTGGAAGGTATTGAGTGCCTGTGCATCGTGCAGCCTCTTCATGATGGAAATATCCAGTGCTCAGAGATCACTGAGGTCAGTCAGGTGCAGAGGGCCAGGATCTCTGTGTACGAAAGTCTAGGTCACATCTGGTCAGTGTTTAATGATGCAGAGAATGGAATGTATGGCACCTAAACTCAGCGGGAACTTTGTGTACACTGCTGTGACTCATGCATCTTCCTCCTCATCTTCATTTTTCATATTTCTGGAACCGGAAAAAAAGACTGTTCCTGAGAATTCAAAAATACCTATTACACAACACCTACTTTCTCTACCAAGGGCACCCTTCTTCATGGCCAAAAAAAAAAAAGTCTTCTCTTTCAAGCATCTTCTGATTTGCATACTGTGTCCACTGTGGAAACCATGTGCAAACCTGTGTTGTAGCTTTGAGTCAATAGTGTCAAAGTTCACATGCTAACTTCTCCAAATAAACATGAAATTCATCTGAAAAATGATTGCTACCTCTTTTCTACAAAAAAAAAAAAAGAAAGAAAAAAGTATTCTGTGTAGCTGAACAACTGGCTCTTGGAGATTTGAGCTAGAACATTAGTGAGTACTTATTCTCAGTGATAGTGGATTTGGTCATCACAAGACTCCATGTGCACATCTCTCCTCCAGTATAAATCCCTCACTAGGCGAGTTTGATCTGTTGGGAAAGAATCAAGAATAGCTTTGGTCATCCTTCCATGGAAAATCCCAGTGAAGTTCCTTTTTCATGAATTTTCCAGAAGTGGTGTATCCCCATTAGAAACAATGGGAGATATTCATGGCCATAGGTGTGCTGGTCAGGATATTAGAGGACAGTTTCTGCAGCCAAGTGAAGTCAGCTGAAGAAAGTTTGACATCAGGATGTCATGTCTTTCACCATGGAAACCAATGGTGAATCTAGCAATTTTTAGGGAGATCAGAAACATTGGCAGCCTGAAATTCTTAACAGATATGCTATGAATTCATTAAGCCAAGGTCTACTTAGAGATCCTATGACAAACTAGATACCAGTCAGGATGTGACACCTCTGGTGTAGCTATAGAGAAAGGTGAGGACACAATGTTCATTGGGGCCCCAGGTTTGGCCTTTATTCATTCCCACAAGCATGGGTTCTGGGTTAGGTACTATTTAATTCTAATTTTATAGATGAGTCTTAGAAAGATGAAAATAAAGTCACCCAATAAATGAAATCAGCACTAGAACCCATGACTTTTCAGCTGGAACCACAAGAAGATGCCCTTTGGAAATGAAACTTCTGGTAATACCAATTATTTACCAGGGGTGACAGTCAAAATACTTAACTATTATGTGATAGGCCAATGGCAATCAGAAGGGACCCAGATCATGTACAATCCTACTGGTATATATCATCATCATCAAAATATTTTTATTTCAGATAAAATCTTTGATGGCAATATAAAGACATGCTCATCATACAAAATTGCAAGGCATTAAATGTAAATTAACAATACTTAGTTCATAAAACATCTTTCTTTGTGTTTGGCTCTTTAGTCTACCTTCAGCACTGCCTCCCACCTATAATTGTTAACTCCCACAGTTTCTGCTTTGATAGTAGTCTTTTGAGGGAATGTCCATCATAGTTTACCTCAAGAATACACTACTTGTCCTCCAGATGCCCACACTGTATTCTGTGATGCCTACCTTCTCCTGTGACACTCTGTCACAGGCTCTCTTCTCACTAGCTATGGAGCTCCTTGTCAGCGTAACTGTGCCATTCTGATAGCATCCCCAGTGATGCAGGCCTGGCATATGGTAAACCATGAACAGATATGTGCTTAATGAACACAAAGCAACTTGTGTTTAAAGTATTTAATTTTCTGCTGTGTTCTAAATGAACCAGTGGAAGTACCCAAGAGGTACTTACTCATTTGTTGATCTGTAAGAAGTTTTCATTTTCCTAGAGAACCATTTCTGAATAAAATACAATGATATAACTCATAGAGATATCAAGAATGTCAAAGTCCCTACATGTGAGAGACTCTGGCTAGTGGGAAACCCCGGGGAGAGGAAGGAGACACACTAATTCAAAGAGCAGGTATGTGCTAAGTTTAAGCAGGACATCCCCATGCTCATGGATCAACAGTGTATATATGGATTCAACAATCCCAGCCACTTTCCATACTTGCACTCCAGATACTAAAGGGAAATGTAGTTGTGTGTTTACTCACATTGGTGAATCAGTTCCCTCCCTAGTCCTATGCCTTCCCAGAGGTGGAACTCCCAAATCCTAGCATATTCTGGAATTTTCAGAGACTGGCCCAGGATGACTCATCTCTCCATGATTTGCTTATGTCTCCTTTTACCCTCTGAGCTAATGTGTGGTAAAAATACCTCAGAGCCAGCCAGCTCTTGAGCTACAGTCTAGTGGAAGATTACAAAATTGGACACCAGATGACTTGGATTCTAGGGCAAGTTTTATATGATTTGCATGATTGTGTTTCTTTCTTTCTGGGTCTACTTTTCACCTGAGAGTTGAGGTGTTTAGTCCTGAGGCATTTCTGAGCTCCTCTCCAACTCTTAGTTTTCTAATTCTACTCATATATATGAAAAATTCTTTAAATGTTGTCATCATTTGTGGGGGGGGGGGACCCATGTGTGCCACAGCAGACTGGTAGAGGTTGAAGGACAACTTTGTGGGGTTGGCTCTTTCATGCCTTTGCTTGGGTTCCAGAGTAGATGGAACTCAAGTTGTCAGGCTTGCACAGCAAGTGCCTTCACCTGCTGACTTGTTGACCCCCAAAGAAAACTGTTTGAATACAAAGAATCATTGTAGGTATTAGGCACGTTTGTGGAGGAGAAAAGACAAGAGGAAATGGGTTGCTCATTCCTCCATGTGTACAAACGTCAGATAAAGGGTTTCAACCATACTTAGTCAGTGATAAGGGAAAATATCAGAGGTAAGGTGAGATTTCAAGTTGTCCTTTAAGTGGAGCATCTAGCAAAGGCCTTGGGAAGAAGAGTCCTTAATTGGATTACAAAGCAGAAGAAAACTGAAATGTATGAAATGTATGCTGGTGGGTAGGGGACTTGTGGGGATGAGGGGGGGTAGTGGGGATCGAAGGAGGGTAAGAAGGGTTGGATGGTTTGAGTGAGCAGAGGTGTGTGTGTGTGTGTGTGTGTGTGTGTGTGTGTGTGTGTATTCCAAAAATAAATTAATGAAAATATAAAACCATGACAATACATTATAATAATACTTCTTTAAAAAGAAATATAATCAGGTAATTTTACGTAGCTTCTCTTGAAACCTTTAAATGAAAAAATGAACAACAGTCTTGGCCCTTTAAAAAGAAAAAGAAACGGTTCCTGCTGTGGGCTACAGCCGAAGTGCAGCTTTGAGTAATAAAATTTGCTCCTCAGCCCATTCCCTAGAGGAGCAGGCACCCAGCAGAGCTGTTGAGGGAGCCGGGGAGGGACAGGACAGATTGCATTTGTGCCCATTCTTTCCCTTACTACCATCCTTGGCTGTAATTGTCGTTTGGAAACTAAGGCTGCTGGTACCATTTTCTGTGACGCCACTAGTAGCAATGTTCTAAAACTCACTTTAAGCCCCCACAGGTATGTATTGTGGCTTAACTGTAAAACGTCCCCATAGACCCATGTATTTGAACACTTGGTCCCCAGTTGCTGAGGCCGCTTTGGGAAGCCTGGAGTCTTTGGGGCAGGAAGCCTGGCTGGCAACAGCAGGTAATTAGGAACCGGCCTTGAGAGTTATAGCCTGCACTACTTCCGGCTCCAGCTCGCGGCCTCCTGGTCAGATAGCACAATGTATCCAAGCTCCACACTCTACTGTTGTGGATCCCACCGTGTCTTGCCTGCACAGAGATGAACTGTCTTCAACTATGAGCCCCAGATAAATCCTTCCTCCCTTGAATGCCTCTATCTGCCGCAGTGATGAGAAAGGTAACTAACACAGTGTGGCACATCTATTGTTTGTCATTGGCTCACAAAGAATGGACATGTAATTACTGAGCTTTCATTTGGAAGAAAAGGAGGAAGGCATGAAAGCCAAGCGGACTCCAAGCTTGGGTGAGTGGACTCCAGGGCGTGCCTCTCTCTCTCCCACCCTCCACACTCCGGCTCCTGTGCTCCGCAGGAGCTGTCTGCCAAGGCCTGTCAATGATTGGATAGTAGTTACAAAACGTTGCGGTCCTTTCCCCTGCTCATTTTTCCCAGAAGGCTGTGTTCTCCCATCTGTGTTCTTCTAAGGGTCTCAAGGGAGAAAGGGCAAACGGGGAGACGGAAATGAGGGGGAAGGAAAGAGCAGAAAGCGTGCTCCGGGATTAGCTGGCTGGAAGCAGATGACTGAAATGAAACCGAAGAAAGAATATCCATGTGCCACTCCGAAGGAACCCGATGTCCAACCTCAGGCGCACATTCCCAGCGTGCACACAGTTGCTGGGAGCAGCAGCATGACACTCTATAAGACACATAATGTGGATTTATTTTCTCAATTGAATTTTTTATACGTTATTGAAATGAATTTGGACTTGGCCTTTATTAAACAACAGGGAACCGTTACAGGTTCTTCGCAGAGGAAATTTGAATATAGCAGCTTACACTTGCTGTCAATCAGAATCACGACAGGGCACATGGGGCACATGGGGCACATTCTAAAGCGGTGTCCATAGAGAATGCCTGTGTGGATGGGTGTGGACAAAGTACCAGGAAACCAGCAAGGAAGCCATAGGCCCTCAGTGATGCAGAGCCATTAATACCTCTGAGCTGAAGTGGCTCCTGTGACAGATGGAGCCCTAGCTCTAGTGGGTAGGTGGCTGCTAGCCAAGAGCTGTGGCCTTAGCAGAGAAACACACTGTGGCACACAAAGGGAGCTGGGATAACGGTCCCGCTCTCTCTTCCTTCACACTCTCCGGAGTCTCTCACAGAGGTCTCCCATTGACTGAGCCCCACCAAAGGCTAAAGGGAAGAAGCTCCCACAGGAGCTGTCCATGTGCGCCAGGTTCCAGGGTCAGAGCAGGACAGGGAAAGTGAGGCACTGCATCAGTGGACACAGAGATGACCTAGAAAGCGGGCCTGTGCTCCCATCAGTAGAGATGGAGATGGGCAGATGCAAACAGATGTTCAATCTCTTTTGCTCTTCACTGCAACCCTACAGAGTTCTTACCTTAGTCTAATAAGGTGTCTTGGGCTGGCAGAGGTCAGACCACTGGCCTCACTCCAAAAGGAAGTGAATATCAGGAAGAAGACATCAGCCCTGGGTTTTGACCCTGACAGATGTTCATCCTGCATGCCACACCCCCCTCCCCCAACCTAGGGCTGACTTAGTTCAAATCTGTGTGAAGAAAGCCCCCCCCCCCACTCTGCCCAGCCCCTCTGACTGCCTAGAGCCCACTATGGTTTTCAGTACCACACGACACAGCAACTGTTTATGTATTGGTTTTGTACGGTGCCGTGGGTGGGTGGTGGTCCCTGAACTTCAGAGTCTATTTTCCTAAAGATCAATAGAGGAACCTTTTTTTCACGTTGATGCCTGACAGTGCTTAGTGTGTTCTACCACTCAGCAGATGATCAATATATACTTCTAAATTTAAAGAAGTAGCATAGTGAGGCATTTGTCAGGCTGCACAGGATGTGCACACGTGTGTATGGGAGCGCACGCGCAGTGTCAGCTGGGGCCCAACCCAGGCCACACGTCTGCATTAGCTGAGAAATGAATGCTAGAGAATCAGGTACCCCGGAAGTCACTGGGTGGGCAGAAGTAAGGGGCCACCTTTAGACTATTGATTTCGAGTCAAATCACCCTAGTCACGATTGATAGATTGGGAAGACATGATTACTAAATCACACAATTTTATCTCACCTGTGACATGAAGACCCATCATTGAGACCTGGAGTTAAACCACAGCAAACATTCTCCTCTAACTGACCTTGCATCCGCTGCAGTGCAGGCCGACGGCTTCCACCTATTTCTCTACAAATGAAGGTTTAGCTCCCCAGCACATCTACATTGCAACTGGAACCCCAGCTCTAAGGAAGTATGGAAAGAAGGTTTGGGGGGCCTCTCCATCCTTGCAACATTGAAACAAGCCTGGTAAGGAGTGAAAATGAATTCCGATTGCCAACAGAGCCTGGGCAGTGCATAATGGGGTGCACACACAACTTTGTGTGCTGCCATCGTTTTGTGCATGAATGTGAAGCCCTGGCTCTGTGTGTTTGGAGCATCAGGAAGCTCAGCAAGATCGAGGTGAGTTCTAAGGATGGAGCGTTTGTATTCCAGCTGGTTAAAAGTTGATAATGGATCTCAAGATCACACTGGCAGGGAAGTAGGTGCCCCATAAAGACCATCTGTGCTATGAGAAGAGCGTGTGGAGGTAGCCTCCCTTGGTGCCAGCATGGCTGTGAGGTACCAAGTGCTTTTTAGGTGTGTGAACCTGTCTTTTTAAGTAGTAATTTCTCATTAAAAGCCCTTCTTTAAATCTCCTCATCCCTTATCCTTATCCTTCCCCTGCGCCCCCAGACACGGTTTCTCTGTGTAGCCCTGGCTGTCCTGGGCTGTCCTGTGTAGACCAGGCTGGCCTCAAACTCGGAGAGATCTACCTGCCTCTGCCTCCCAAGTGCTGGAGTGCTAGGAATAAAGGCTTGAACCACAACTACCAGGCCATCCTCAACCGGTTTTTATCGACAGCGCCCTCTAGTGGTACAGTTCAAAATTACAGTTTTCCATAGCCGAGCTCCACTTTCAGATGACAGAAGCACAGAACTAAATTGGGATGACACTCAGGTTGGAACTGGAGATCACGAGGCCTTGCACCCAGTGACTTGGGAAACGCCCACCTCCCTGTGAGGTACCAGGCTGACTCTAGCTACTGGAGGCTTAGAACAATGGTTTTCATCTAAGGCCAGTTTCCTATCTCAAGGCACGTTTGGTAATGTCTGGAGACATTTTTGGTTGTCCTGTGAGAAAGACTGTTATTGATATCTGGTGATGGGAAGAAATATCCAGCCCATAGTGCCCATAATCCGCAGGTAATGGGCTCCACCTTAGAGGACAATTGTGTATCAGGTCTCAAACTCCTTATATTACCCACAATTCTACTGAAGCTTGAGACCCAGAGAGGTGAAAAAGAAAGGACCAAACTTCACAACCCTCACACTCATTAGGATGGCTATGACCAAACCAAACAACAAAGTAAGCATTGGTGAGGGTGCAGAGATGCCCTTCCTGTGTACAGCCGATAGGAATCGTCAGCGGTATCTATCGCCTCTATGGAAAAGAACAAATAGGCTCCTTAAATGGTCGCACAGAACTGCCAAGTGATCCAGAGATTTGGTTTCTACCCAAAAGAACAGAAAGTAAAGGCTCAAAAAGATATCAATATGCTCATAGCAGCATTGTTCATCTTGACCCAGAAGATAGTAGCACCTTTCATATATACACACATACACAAATACATGCTTGTCATAGTTGGGGTTTCTATTGCTATGAAGAGACACCATGACTACAGCAACTCTTTTGAAGCAAAACATTTCATTGGCTGGTGCTGGCTTACAGTTCAGAGGTTTAGACCATTATCAACATGGCCGTATGCAGGCAGACATGGTGCTAGAGAGGTAGCTGAGAACTCTACATCTTGATCTGCAGGCAGCAGAAGCTGACTGCCTCACTAGGCCTATCTAGAGCATATGAGACCTGAAAGCCCTCCCCCACAGGGACACACTTCCTCCAACAAGGTCTCACCTCCTAATATTGCCACTCCCTATGGGCCAAGCATTCCAACACATGAGTCTATGGGGGGGGGGCTATTCCTATTCAAACCACCACAATGCTTTAGTTATAAAATTACAACACATGCCACAACGTGGATGAAACTTGAAAGCAGCATGTGAAATAAATCAATCACAAAAAGACAAATATTTTAATATATCCTAGAATAGGCAAATTTGTAGACACAGAAGTAGATTGGTGTTAGTCGGGAGCTGGGAGAGAAAGATGGCAGTCTGTATCCAATGGATATAGAGTTTCAGTTTGGCCAGACAAAATGGTTCTGCAAGTAGATAACGGTGACAGCAGCAAACCTCTTGATTGTACAATGCCATGAAATCACACGCTTGATGTGCCTAAAATAATAGCCCAGGTGGGGTGGCTCATTCCTGAAATACCAGCGCTGGAAAGGCAGAGGCAGAAGGACTGTTGCAAGTTCAGGGCCAGCCTGAGCTAGAGTGAGACCCTTCTGGGTTTCCACTGAGTTGAGTTGGTGGTCACCATAAAGACAGGAGTGAGCAAATGTGGCTGCTTGGCTACAGGAAGTGGGGACATCCTCATGACCAGCCCAGCTTCTGTAGACCACAGACCTTCAGAGTCCTGATGGAATCCCTGCCCCCCACCCCAGGGTAAGCATTACCACAGCCTTCCTTCAGATTCAAAAGATCACCTGCTCTGTGCCCTGGACGTGGGGTCAGAAAGCCACGGATCTCCTACACCTGCCTGTAAGAGTAGTGTCACACAAGGCCACACTTCAGGCCAAGAAGTGTCCTTGTACAGTGCCGACTTGTGTTCATGACAAGGCAAAAACAACTCTCTTTACTATATAGCAGTCAACCTGAAATCCTGCTTAATAACTCACATTTCTGTCTCTGTGGATTTTCTTTAAACACATTTTGTGAGTCTAAAAATCTCATTATTGTCTGTATGTGCATGTATGATGGGTATGCATGATGTGTGTGTTTGGTATGTGTGTGTATGCACGTGGGTGTATGATGTGTATGTGTGTGTGTGAGTGTAGGCATGCACATTCTGTAGCATGTGTGTGGCAGCTAGGGAATAGATTTCAGGAGTTGGTTCTCTCCTCCGCCCTTGACGAAACAAGGTCTCTCATTTCTGCTGTGTGGCCCACTCCAGGCTAGCTGGTGGTTGTCCCTTCTCCACTTCCTATCTCACCACAGGACTGCTGAGACTAAAGATGTGCACCACTGCATCTAGCTTTGTTATATTGGTTCTAGGAACCAAACTCGGGTCCTCAAGCTTGTGTACCAACCGCTTTTACTCACTGGGTCGTCTTGTCTGTGTTCTGACCATGGTATTTACCTTAAACAGAATGTCTCCACATCCCCACCTCTATTGAATTTCCTATTCCTTCCTTCTTAATGATTCTTATTATTTAAATATGTTGATCATATTGAATTTATAAGGCAAACCTACTTAAAAACCTGCTTTGTTTTTTATTTTTATTCTTTTGGTTTGCAAAACAAATAAAAACCTGCTTTGTTTGGGAGCGTTTTTTTCTTTTTTCATTTCTTTCTTTCCCTTCCTTCCTTCCTTCTTCCTTCCTTCCTTCCTTCCTTCCTCCCTTCTCTCTCTCTCTCTCTCTCTCTCTCTCTCTCTCTCTCTCTCTCTCTCCTTTTTCTCCCAATTCCACCAGATGGCAGTGGCGCACTGAGTACTGTGTGCTGGGAGCCAACCAGGACCGCTTCATCCTGCAGTGACCTTAATATCACCATTACCGTTTTATAGATGAGAAGACTGACGCTGGAAGATTAAATTACCAACCTTCCCCACTACCAGGCCCCAGCGTTCATAGCGAGCAGCGCTAGAGTTCTGAGCCTAAGTTTGGCTGTTTTAGAAGCCACATTGTTCATTGGGCTTTACCATTTGGAGAGAGCCTGAAGAGGCCCCTAACTTCTCTCCTCTTTTTCTTCTAGTAGATTGTGCCGTACTGCTTGCCGTACATGTAAAGCTCAGCCTTTTTTTTTTCCCCCAGTTAACTCACCTGGGTCACTAGACTGCAAAGTTCCAGAGTCCGAATCACCTTCATGTTCTAGGCTCGGTGGGACTCAGAGTGAGGGTTGGATGTGTTTTAATGGTTTGGCCACATGAACACCCCCACAGGGTGGGTGTCCAATGAATGTTAATCACTGCCGAACAGTTCAGTGAGGAGAGACTATGCTGTGAAGCCAAGCTGCAGGGGAGACTTGAAGGCCCATACGGCCTGCAGCTTCCCTTGGACACCCACAGCCCTTTCAGGCATTAAGGCCACATTCACTTGAGAAAGTAAAAGGTCCTTGGGAGGGGGATGGACTTCAAAAGGGAAGGTCTGGGGCCAAGGAAGTGTTAGAAGAAGATAAAGGAGGAGTGGGAGGACAGGGCACCAGAGCTCTGCAAACTCCAGTGCTCCCTAAAGGACAGCCCCAAGGAGGGGTTTGCATCTGCTCCTCAGAAGGCACACAGTATGGAGAACCCTAGAGCAGTGAGAGACAGGAAGAAAGAAGAGCCACGGGTGTAGATCCAACTGGGCCCAGGGCAGGAGGAACGGAGCAACTAAGCCCACTTCCTCCTCCTGGGTCGGAGCTTCCGGGACTCTGAGGTCTCTTTCTGGGTCCTGAGCATTGCTCTAGCCATCATCTCCCTGCTGGACAAGCAGCACTCTTTGCTTGAGTCCCCATCCTCATCGGAGGAACGAGAGTCTCTAGGCTCGTAAGGGCTGTCAAGATGGGGACAGGCTGTTTCATTGCACATCTGGTTATTGAGAGCACAGAAATCCAGGAAGTGAAGAGGAGGACTTACAGACCCCCAAAGTGAAAGTAGGGGAGCAGAAGATGAACACACAGTAAAGGGAGCGGGAATCCAAGCTGAGGGACACAGGATCAGGGCAGCGACACTGAGTAAGGCAGTTCCCACTCACCAGGGGCTGGAGTCGCCTTCTTTTCAGTGTGGCTCCTGGCCTGTTTCAGGGGTCCAGCTAAATGCAAAGGGAAGGCTAGGGTCTACGGTGGAAAGCAAGTCTCGGGAGACCAGTGCTGACAGTAACCTCCAGTTCAGGAAGGAGTCCCCAAAGTGCAGGCAGGCCATTGCTTCCAGCTAAGACAACTGTCTTAGCTAGGGTGTCTATTGCTGTGAAGAGACACCATGATCACAACAACTCTTCTGAAAGAAACATTTAAGTGGGGCTGGCTTGCAGTTCAGAGGATTAGTCCAACATCATCATGGCAGGAAGCATGGTGGCGTGCAGGCAGACATGGTAGCTGAGAGTTCTACATCCAGATCAGCAGGCAGCAGGAAGAGACAGTGAAATACGGGTGTGGCAGAATATGACTTTAACTGTGTAAAGGTGTGCTACCTTTGTTTATGCTGCATTTGTTTAATTATGTACAGATGTGTTGCATTTGTTTTACCTTGCTTGCCTAAGGCACCTGATTGGTCTAATAAAAAGCTGAATGGCCAATAGCTAGGCAGCAGAGGGATAGGCAGGGCTGGTGGGCAGAGAGATAAGTTAGGAGGAGAAATCTAGGCTTGGGAGAGAAGAAGGAGAAGAGAACAAGGGAGAAAGAGAGGGACATGCCAGGGGCCAGAAGCCAGGCAGCCACCAGCCAGCCATGGAGACAACAGGAAAGTAAGACATACAGAAAGAAAGAAAGAAAGAAAGAAAGGTAAAAAGCCCTGAGGCAAAATGTAGATGAATAGAAATAGATTAAAATAAGAGCTAAGATAAGGCCGAACATTCATAACTAATAAGTCTCCGTGTCATGATTTGGGAGCTGGTTGGTGGCCCCAAAAAAAGAAAGCCTGCTACACACAGGGCCTGACTTGAGCATCTGAGATCTCAAAGCCTCCCCCCCCACCCCTCCCCCCGCCCCAGTGACACACTTCCTCCAACACCACACACCTCCAAATAGTACCGCTCCCTACAAGCCTATGGGGGCATTTTCACCACAGCTCATGGCTCATGGCGTATGTCTTAGTCACTTATCTCATTCCTGCGACAAGATACCCATCCAAAGCAGCTTATGGAAGGAAGGGTTTGCTGGTTTATTCAGGCTCACAGTTTGAGAGTCACAGTGATAAGGAGCAGGACCCAGCCAGTCACATTGCATCCAGTCAGGAAGCAGGAAGAGATGCTTGCCTTTTCTTTTTATTATGTTCCTGGTCCCCACCCAGGCAATGGTGCTGCCCATATTCAGGTTGGGTTTTCCCATCCCAGTTAACCTAATCTAGATATTCCCTCACAGACATGCACAAAGGCTCGTCTCCTGGGTGATCCTACATCCTGTCAAGTTAGCAGCCACTATTCACTGTCACCGTGCGCTTCCTTAACAGTAGCCCAGGCTGTAGACACTCATCAGTGCTGGTGAGCCTGAGAAATGACATAAAGGAGTTCTTGATTGTTCTAAGGGTCCTGCCTGGCATTTAGCTGGACTAGATGTGCCAAGGCAAGGTAACCCCGCTTTTAAAAAAAGAAATAAGAAAATAGCATATTCTAAGCTTGGGAACGCGGACTTATCCTGAAGGAAGTGCTCTGCTGTAAAGGGTTATGTAAACTTCTGTAGCCACAGAACAAGGAAAGACATGAATCAAGACATTCAGCAAATACGATGGACAGGCTGCAGCAGAGAGAAGCTTTTCCTATGCCTTTCAGACGTCCTCTTCTTTCTTTTTGATATTTTTTGAGATGGGGGGGGGGGGTCTACCTATATAGCCAAAGCGGGCCTTGAACTTGTGATCCTCCTGCCTCAGCCTCCTGGGTGCTGGGATTACAAGTGTGGCTAGCATGTTTGGCTCTGGCTCAAATGCTGTCTTAAGCATTCTTAGTTTGGGGAATGATGGAGGCTAGAGGTCTTCTAGGCTTAGGGATCCATTCTGCAAGGTTTACCCAACAGTCTCAGAGGGACGAGGTCTGGTCATGGGTAGAAAGTACACAGCTGCTAAGGGACTAAGATAGCCTGAGATTGTTTTGGTACTCCACGTGTGTCCATCTCTCTACAATTTCTTTGTTCACCTCAGCCCAGGCTGAACAGTCGGCTGTGTCTTCAGTCTTTAATACAGAGAAGACTTCTTCAGAGAGATCAGCTCTACAGATGCTGCCATTTCTCATCCCCTTGTGAAGTAGCTGAGTCCCAGGGATGGGAGGAAGAGGATGTGGTGGAATCCAGCAGCACTGAGCAGCCTATCTAGGGCATTGCTGCAGGAATGCTCTGGAGAAGTATCTCTGAAGGGTGACAGTGCCACAGGAAGGTGACACACAGGCTCCTGAGTCAGAAAGCCAAGAGCAGGCAGGCACTGGCTGAGAGAAAACATACCCACAATGGTAACAGAGCCCTGCTCGCTTTTGCCTGGTCCCATCCACACCCTCATCAGAAGAGACTTCCCTCGGCAACCACCTAGGACTGGGTGTCCTGCCCCTGAGGGTCCTCAGCCTGCTAACAGTCAGATGACACCTTTGTAAGAGGGAAAAAAATCCCTTACCCCTCTAAGAAAGAGCACTGAGAACCTGGACTTAAACTGTCTTAGGTCAGAACTACCGTGAAGGAGGAAGGTGGACACAATCAGTGAGGACTGTGTTTGGCTTGGAGCTCTAGAGTCAGAGTCTGCATGTGATCTCTGCTTGTCCCCTGACAGTTCTCAACCTGATGCACATGTGGACCCTCATCCCATTCCTATCAAAGTTCTAAAGACAAGCTTTCCAGTCCTTGTCTTATGACTGAGAAGAAGATGGGGGATGGTCATTGCAAGTTGCTCACCCCAGGCTGCAGAACCAACTTGTGAACTTGAGTGGGTCAAGTTCAACATGAATATTTTACCTTTCTTTCCCATGAGGAAGTGTTTGTAGATAGAGCCAAATAATGAAAGATAAGGTCAACCTGGGTAGTTCCTTGTTTATGCCTGGCTGATTCACTTCTTGCTGTTTGGAGCATTCAAATGTCCCTTATGGAGGGATGATGATTGGAGAGAGAAATTAACACTTTTACCTTAATGCTTTTTTAAAAATTGACAACCCTATGTTAGCCCTCAAAAGTTACACTGGAAACTTCCCTGGTGTTTGACTTCTCTAAACCTCAGAGCCAGTGGCCCACATCACACAGTATGCACTGCAGAATGAGGAGACAATGAGAAGGTGGCCATCTGCCAACCAGGAAGGGGGCCAGGACTGGGCCATGCTGGCACGCTGACCTCAGACTTCAGCCGCCAGAACAGTGAGGGACAAAATCTGTGCATAAGCCTCCCTGCCTGTGGTATATGTTATGGCAGCCCTGATGGAGGAATACAAACACCCTACTGGGAAATAGGCCAACACAAGGTGAAGGGCAGAGTCCTTCAAGCCTGCCAAGTCTGCCCCAAACTTCTAACATAAACTCCAAGTTTAAGATTTCCTCCAAGCACACCCTCAGCTTTTGACAGTTCCCTGGGATAACTTTAAAAACTCAGGAAAGCAATGTATTCACCATAGTTATTTTTATTACAGCAAGATATCGATCAGAACCAACCAGAGGAAGAGATGGGAGAATCCAAGGGCTCCAAGTGGGAAGCTTCTCTGTCTTCAGGGACACATTGCCATGTTGTCATTCAACTGGGATGTCATGAGCAGACTACTGCCATCCTAGGAAGCCTGGACAAGCTTCAAAGTCTATACTTTGGGAGGCTTCGTTACATAGCATGCTTGATGGAGTCCTTACCCACATGTGTTTCACAGCCCTGTCCTCTTGTCATGTGATCCGGTGATCAGCTCCACTTGGAATCACCTGATTAGAATAAATTATTCAGTGTGATCCAAGGGGACCCTTGGAAATAACAATGACTTTATGATCACTGGGGAAATCCCAAGGATTCAGAGGCTCCTTCCCAGGAGCTGGAACACAGTCCAGACCTCTGTTCTGATAAAAGAAATTCTTCATTGTGCACATATGTGTGGCAGAAGACAGTCTTCTGGGACCCTTTGCCCCGATACTCCAGGATATCTCACATGCCAAAAGCCTGACACTGAGCCTAGTTCAGGGAAGGTGTTACACTGAGCATGCTCCAACATACTGTGGCTGAAGCCCGAGGTGCTTCTGCTGGGCTTCCATTCAGGGACACATTCAGAGTGTCTACTGCGATCTCTCCAATGAACACTGTAGAATGAAGTAAGACCAACCATCATTAATGTTTTTCTAAGTTGAACGTTTTGCGAGTCGTTGAGTCAGATCACAGCCTGTCTTAGTTAGGGTTTTTATTGCTGTGAAGAGACCGTGGCCATGGCAACTCTTTTTTTTTTTTTAAAGATTTATTTATTTATTATGTACACAGAAGAGTGTGCCAGATCTCATTACAGATGGTTGTGAGCCACCATGTGGGTGCTGGGAATTGAACTCAGGACCTCTGGAAGAGCAGTTGGTACACTTAACCTCTGAGCCATCTCTCCAGCCCCATGGCAACTCTTATAAAGGAAAACATTCAATTGGGGCTGACTTACAGTTCCAGAGGTTTAGTCCATTATCATCAGGGCAGGAAGCATAGTAGCATGCAGGCAGACATGGTGCTGAGGAAGGAGCTGAGAGTTCTACATCAGGATCAGCAGGCAGCAGGAAGAGAATGCCACACTGGGTCTAGCTTGGTCAGCTGAGGCCTCAAAACCCACTCTCAGTGACCACTTCCTCCAATAGGTACAATTGGCACCTGCATGGCTCAAAAATATGATCCTTTCTCCAAAATGTAAGGGTCTGTATTGCAAAAGACCCATTCTTAACCAAACGAACTCCTCAGCTCAACACAGCAGCTGAAGTTATTTAAAACGCTTTAAACTCTTGGGAAACGAAATGAAGTGTTGTTGTTGTTATTTAAGTTTCCACAATCAATGCCTAATAAGCTCTAATGACTCCCTGGACATGTTACTGTGAAGGTGAGAATGGAGCGCAGAGTACCCTGGAACTATTCCTGGCGGAGTGTCAAAACTGTCTGGCACCTATTGGCTGTACAACTTAAGTAGGCTACCAGAAGCAGTGTGCAAATGTCCACCAGCAGGCCACCGAGGGTTAGGTGTCCAACATAAATCTGAAAGCCTTGGTCTGGCACTCATCTTCTATTTGGAGACGCTTCTATAAACTTCACTGACTATATCAGCTTGCTGTTTTAAAACGGGAAAAGAGCAGATCCCTATAGAAATGTCACTTCTCAGTGTAAATATTACACTGTTGATGACAGTGGAGCTGGAAAGATCAATAATCTTTTTATGAAGCAGATCGTATCAAGATAACTACTTCTCAGGCAGTCCTATAAAGTTGGGGTCTCTGTTCTCCTCTTTGTCAACAGCACCAATGGGAAGTCAGCCATGTTGCTCTCTTAACAGCCTGTCCAGTCTCATTTGTATACTTGAATCCAGGGGTCATCATCTGACAGAATTAGTTTGCCTCTAATGTCCCACTATCTAACAGAAATTCTCAGAGGAAAAAACTTGTCCACTTGAGGAGTCAGCTCAGAGTCTGATGTTGGGGATAATGTGGCATTATGATATTTACCATCACCATGTGTTACCTTCTAGATTGTACCACCGTTGCAAGATTCTTTTAATAACAAATAATTCTGCACACATTTTTTTCACGAATAGGTATATGTATCTGAATAGTTGGAAGAGAATAATTACATGTGCTCTTCATACCATAGGACCCAACATTGTCTCTTGTACCATGGAAACAGGACATAATGCAAGTTTCACAACGTTGCTGAGTGTTGTCTGCATATATTACATGACTGAGTATGTAATAATTATAGTACCTCCTATTGGGCAGATTCCTTGTGAAAATCCCTTGTGGTATGAAAGGTAGAATGGGTGCTCTTGAGTCCCTCCATTTGTGTGTGAAAGGGGAGTTTGAAAGCGATCAGAGGAGATTCACAGTTGTGAAAGAAATGAAATCATTGGAATTCTCCTTAACAGTCCCAGAAATACATTGCTTGAAAGTTATTTTATTTTATGTCTTAGGATATTCTGTCTAGACATATGTCCATGAACCATATTCATACGGTGCCCACAGAGGTAAGCAGAGAGCATCCGGTCCCCTGAAACTGAAGTTACAGATGGTTGTTAGCACTGTGTGGGTTCTGGGAATGGAACTTGGGTCCTCTGGAACACAGCCAGTGCTCTTGACCACTGAGTCATCGCCCCAGCCCTTAGAAATACGTTCTTATGGGCATTGACATGGGTAACTCTGGAAGGTTCTGGTTGCAGCACGCTCCGGAACAAGTGAACAGGTTCTGGCTTCAGGGTAAATCTGGAGAAGTCAATACTGCAGTTACAGGCTGTGCTTGTAAAAGGCTGTGCAAGCCCCATGGGCTTGGACAACAGGTCTCCAAGGCTTCTCACCTTACTTCCTGTAGTCCACACAAAGACCTGCCGCTCAGACAAAGGAAGGCTTTGCAGCCCAGCTGTGGGAGGTGGTCAACCGACAGGTCCCACTGTTGTCAACTCCAGAGTCACCCTGCCTGGAGAGATGCAGGCTCTCTGAGCAGCCCACATCTGCTGATTGAGCCAGGCAGGGGAGGGAGGTACTCACTCCACAGATCACCTGAGTAGACTGGACAGCGTGAAGCCAGCACCTTTCTCTGCCAAATCCCCTCATGTTTAGAGGTATGGATATCTAATAACCATCTGAAGTCCCAACTTTACCTCAGCATCTGCTTCCAGAGAAAACAGCCCAGATCAGTAATATTCCTGTGGCCACTCAGAGAACTCCTGAAATGTCACCTCCAGTTATCATTCAGGGGTGGGTGAGATTGCCAAGGCTGAGACAAGAGAGAAGACAGTTAATTGCGCGATTGGGATCCTCATAGAGGGACAGTCCCATTTTTACAAGAGTTCCTATGTCCTATGCAAGGACCCTGATGTAGATAATGGATGGTGCTGGACAGCACATGCCTATAGTCCAAGCACTTGAAAGGGCTAGGGCAAGAGGATATCAGTTTCAGGCCAACCTGGGCTACACAGTGAGTCTTTATCTAAACACAAACCAACAAAAACAAAAACAGACAGAAAAGAACTGATAGGTGAGAATTTTTATAATTATTTTTTAGAATTACTATTATATTTTATCACCATTGAGAGGTGTCGTACCATAGACAGGATAGGGTTCTACATCAAAATCAGCAGTTAAATGGAATCCAACTTAAGGTCCCTCGCAGTGCTCTTTTGTAACGGACAAGAAATAAGACTTTCTGTGGTCTGATAGGAAGGACCTAGCGACACCCGAAGCAGATGAACCTTCTAGTGAATTTTACAAGAGCTATTTTGCAAAGAGTGTTGATGGCATATACTTGAAAGGGGCCAGAATTTCAGATGTATGAATATAAATACAAATTTAAGATTTATAAAGGAATAAATTGTGGGTACATGCAATAATTTTTTAGCATTTGATATTTTGGCTTTCTCTCCCTACTGACATGAGTACTCAGTGATTGTACAGGAACCAAACTGTTCTTTAGACGTGAATATAGTTCAAGATCAAAGATCTTATTTTGTATCATTTCTGGAGCTCACAGCATTGATTTAGCGTTTGTTTCATTTTTACTTTGCTTCACAATGAGTTGCTCATATGTGTATCTTCCCCCACGAGCCCTTGAGGATAGAGATGCTTTGGCTTATTTTTAGAACTACTTCCTCAAGACCTGACACCATGTTTATTCCTTTGCCCATTAGGCTTGTGTCCTGGTTAGATTTATGACAACTTGACACAAGCTAGAGTCATTTGAGAAGAGGGACTCTCAATTGAAAATAAGCATCCAGGGCTGGAGAGATGGCTCAATGGTTAAGAGCACTGATTGCTTTTCTGGAGGTCCCGAGTTCAATTCCCAGTGACCACATGGTGACTCACAACCATCTGTAATGAGATCTGGTGCCCTCTTCTGGCCTGCAAGGGCACATACAGGCAGAATACTGTATACATAATAAATAAACAAATCTTTAAAAGAAATAAAAGAAAGAAAGAAAGAAAAAGAAAATATGCATCCATAAGATTGGCCTGAAGGCAAGTCTGTAGTGCTTTGTGGGTGGTGCCAGCCCTGGGCTGGTGGTCCTGAGTGCTGTAAGAAAGCACACTGAGCAAGCCAGTAAGCAGCACTTCACCATGGCCTCTGCATCAGTTCCTGTCTCCAGATTCCTGCCCAAACTTCCCTGGATGATAGACTACAAGCTTTAAGATGAAATAAACCCTTACCTTCCCAAGTTGCTTTTGATCATGGTGTTTTAGTGCAGCAATAGAAACCCCAACTAAGACATCATGTATAATTAAAGGAATAGGTAATGAACAGCAAGGAAAAGTGGAATAATAATAGGAAATCGAGTTATAGGAAAATACATTACAGATGTGTGTATGCCAACCCCTGGAACAAACAGCATGAAGTTATACCAAAGGAAGCCTATCTTCCCAGTTAGACAAGTTTTTTAAATGTCAGTGTCACATGAGCAGAGGGTTGAGATGTTTCTATGGGTCTGGAGATGGTCCTGCTGTTAAGTCCGTTTGAAACCTATACAAAGCTTGTCTTTCTAGTTTGTGTGGTTGAAATGGGTTCTGGGGCACTGGGCACCCTCTGTGGTCCTGGTAAAAGAAGAGCTGGAGGTGGAGGGTATGTTATGGTCAAATGTGCATATTTTCCCAATTCTGAGTTTTGGTCCAGGAGAAATGCAAGGATTTGCAGATAACCCCAGATGAGGATGTCTTCAGCTGTGATTGTCCCTTGAAGCATCTTGCCGCATCATTCTCAGCTGCCAGAATGCCCCTGTCCATCTGTGGCCACCAAGTTTTCTAGGTGTGAGGACTTGGGAATTACACTCCAAAGTGAAGGCCTCTGGCACAAAGTTTCTTTCTGATCTCCTTTCTCCTTGTCTCTCAGCTCTTATCCTGTCCTGATAAGCCATAGAAACTCACTTTGCCCTTCCCTGAGACAGGTCATGGAAACCAGAATTCTGTCTTTCCAAAGTCGGCCGTGAAGCCCACACATACACTACCCGTTTCCAAAGGAGACCCACCCATGCTCAGAAGGGAGGAATGCAGTAACGCAGGTGCCAACAGGACCTTAGACTCACCGCACTGCTTTCCATCCAGGTGTGCAGATCTGCTTTCCACTCCAGGTGTGCAGATCACTGCCTGTCTGTACAACACTATTTCTGTACAGTCATTCATGGTCCATTGACCCAAAACATGGAATGGATGGTTCACCCTGGGTCCTTGGGTCTTTGGTCTGAGGGCTTCTGTGTCATATAAAACTGTGATCAAATAAATATGTGAGGCTTTGTGTGCAGTGGCCTGTCTTTAGTTACAGGGTGTCTGAGCACTTGTGATGGACAGGAAAAGGATTACCCTTTCCTGCCCCTATACAAGGCAGAAGGGATTTCCATTACCTTTTGAAACTTAGGTGCATTTAAATTCCAAAACTTTCCATGTTGTATATATTTCATTAGTAATACATATTATTCTAGAACAAGGAACATTTTATTCAAAATCTTCTAGACATCTTTTTATGTATACACTAACATTGTCTTATTGTGGAAAAATATACATTTTCCCCACCATTACATCTAGGCCAGCTGTCCTTGTCAATAGAGAGATGCTGTCATCTTTTTTCATATTTTCAGATAGCACTGTCCTATGAATGTAGCATAATTTGCTTAGCAAGCTTTATAGCTGGCATTTAGAGCATTTCTGATTTGTCACGATTTTGACCATCCATTGCTGAACACTGTTGCCAACAGCCTAGAGGGAAATGTGGGATCTTTGTGATTCATAGTTCCTAAACCATTTTCGCACACATCATATCATCAAATCCTTATAACAGCCAGGTGAGATCAGAAAAAGCAAGCTTGGGAATGTTGAAACTTAACCAAGAAGGATATTAAAGTGTGACTTAAAACTAGAATTACTCCCTGACTAGTTCTCCCCAATTCAACCCCAGCTGTGAGTCATCCACCTAAACATATCCAATTACAAGATCAAAAAAAAAAAAAAGTGAGTGAAAATACAATTTGATATAAAAATCTTCTTGCATACTACTAATTTTAACACATAGTGGGATTATTTTTTTAAGCATTATTGCATGTTTAGAGAATTCCTTCAACTTCAGAGTTCTTGGAAAGTAGTTCAAATCTTTTAACCTTTGTATTAATTTGTTCCCAATCAATAAAATTCCTAGGCTGTTTTACTTATAGCCGGAAGACGTTTTAACAAATAAAACATCCAATCACAGAGCTATGTTGAAGTCATTTAGACATCTTGGCCTGTCTACTAGGGTATGGAGACTCTTTTTCCTCTTGTTCACTCATAGGTGCTCTGGGAAGTGAGTTATACAGTTGGCCTCTAGTCCCCATCATGCAGACTGGAAGCAGGGTCCACAGGGCACACGACCATGCATTAGCAAAGCCTCTTGCTCAGAATTGCTTTTATTCATTGACTGATGGAGGAACATGCACCACTATCAATAAGCACACATGGTAGCATGTTAATATTTAAAATTATATTCATTTATATTATTAGTTTCCATGTTCTGGACTTTTGTTCGCTTGTTTTGAGTTTTTGTTTTGTTTTGTTTTTCAAGACAGGGTTTCTCTGTGTAGCTCTGGCTTCCCTGGAACTCACTCAGTAGATCAGGCTGGCCTCAAACTCAGAGAGCTGTCTGACTTTGCCTCCTGAGTGCTGGGATTAAAGACATGTGCCACCACGCCTGGCTAGTTATTATGTTTTTAACGTTATCTGCCATTTTATAGCAAACCATGTTAAGATCTTTTTGCTATTTTATAAAATAACAAAAATATCCATTTTTCCCTCTCTTAACTTCAGGTTTAGGCCCAGGCAATGTTGCTTTCATCCTCAACAAGGCTTAGGATACTTCCTCCTCGTTCCTTTCCTACTCCATTGTGTGCATGTTGCACACACACGCCCATGCACACACGTGCACAGATAGGCAATTTCTGAGACCCTGCACTCACACTGCAAAAGGAATTTACAGCGAAAAACAACAGTAGAGGGAGAGCAGAGAAAAGGAAACAAGATAGCTGGATCGATGGGCCTCCAAATCTCAGGGGTACTGGCTAATGTTAGCATAGCTTGGAGACTATCTAGTCATTTAATGAAACATGGAGAAGAGAGAGGAGCATTTGCTATTCTAAAAAGCCACAAGTCAGTGAATGCAAATGTGTCCTATTCAGAAAACCAAATTAAAGGAACTGCTGGGAATTCTCTGCATAGTTAAACAGAACAATTTTTCTCCTCTTTAAGGCTATGTTTACCCTTCAGAAATCACACACCCTGGCAGCCTGGAGCCTAGAAATGCATCATTTTCAGGACTGATGTGCTGCATTAGCTGGGCTCTGTCCTTCAAAAGAAGCAACAGGGGATCCATCATTGTCCTGGATAGCTTCTGCCAGAGAGCTGCAGCTGCAGGGGAAGAAAGTGGGCTCCAGGACTTGTGTTTAGCTCTGCAGTAAATGACAGGCATGTTGGGTGGTCAGAACCTGGGCCACATTTCAGCACAGAAACAGCTTAAGAGATGAGAGACCAGAGAAACCCCTTCCAAAGACTGGGTCAGAGAGTGAGGAACTGAATAGGCATGAAAAGAGTACATAGCTAGGCCCCTGGGATTTGACACAGTCAACAGCCAGCACCCATTCCAGAGGTACATCCTTTGTTCAGATGCAGGAGGCGCTTGCTTCCAATTTCAGTCTCCATCTCCATCAGGACCATGTTGGTTTCAAATCATGGAAATGAACTTGATCTAAGCCCAAGTTAAAGGGGAATTAGATAAGGACTCTGCGTGGGCAGGGGTGTGTTAACCCACTCTGGGCCTCTGTCTCTGTGTCTATACTGTCTGTGTTTTTCTAGTCTCTGGTCTGTGTCTCCACCATAGAGGATTTCTCTACTTCCTTTGTTCTTTTTAGCAGGAGATTCTTTCCCACCACTCTGAATGACTTGTTGTCAATGATCATCAGAAAACAGTTGATCTCTTGTTCTCAGTTCCAGAGTCAAGACAGTGATAACTTACAAACAGAAATAATATACCACCAGGTGTGATGGAACACATCTTTAATCCCCAGCAGTGCTCGCTGCTCTCCCAGAAGACACAAGGTAAACCCCTAGTACCAACATCAGGCATCTCAGAACTGTCTGTAACTCCAGCTTGGGTGATCTGATGCACTTTTCTGGCCCCTAGGCACCCACACAAAAATAGCACACACACACACACACACACACACACACACACACACACACACACCCCTAAACAAACATAAAATAAGTCTCCGAAAGGATGAGAGAGAATGTATGAGATCATCAGGGTAAAGTACTAAGTAAAACACAAGCAAGGCCAAGACTGGGCCTGGACAATCCAGTGTTTACAGTCCAGGTGCAGAAAACCAACTAGGAACCCCAAGGTGGTTGATGGGATAAGGCATCCAGGCTGTCATCTAGCAAGGAAAGAGGGGAAAGCAGGTGCTGGAACATAAATTACCATCCCAACATGGAACCAAGACCTACTTATGGACATGTGAGACTGGCTGGGACCCATAATTGTTCTCTTCTTCCAACTTCTTTACGTTTTGTGTTTCCAGTAGACCTTTACTCCAAAATCTGTCGGCCCAGCCACCCATTCTTTTAACCCGTCTACCCATCTGACTATCCATCCATCCTCCTAGACTTCCCACTAAGGGGCTGGGGGCACAAAGAGACAAAAGGAGGAGCACTCAGTCCTGTTTCCTTCCCTAGGGTTTGGCTTTCTGGCTCTGAGGGAACTGAGCAAACTGCTTCTCCACATCTGATGAGTTTCTATCCTGGAAACTTTGGTCTTAATAAAGCACCTCAGATCCCAGTTTAATTACGTCGAGTTAGTAGCAGTAATAATGGCGATAACAGCAGTACCATGATTAGAACAATCTTCCTTTTAATGAAGAGAAGGGATATTTCTAGCTCGCAAATCAGCCACACTGGGTCCTTACAGCCTCAGAGTGCTCCTACCTACCTCCTTTAAGCCTGCTTCCCCTCGGTTAACTCGGTTAACTAGGCTCCTTTCAACATTTGCATTTTCTTTCAGCCTGTCAGCATGAAGAACTCTTCTGTGGTGATGCCTTAAAGGTCAGCACAGCACCTTGAAAAGACTGATGAGACTATTTTCTCAAAAGACAGGCCTGCTGTTTTCTGCCTGACAGTGAACCTCCTTCTCTTCTTCCACCGACATCCCCTTCTGGCTCACCGGGATCTCTGCTCAGGACCTCTGCTCAGGACCGCCTCTCTCCCCTCCTTCTGCAAAGTCTCCATTTGTCCAGTAGGCCCCTTCTTCCTGCTGTCATGAGGACCTATCGTTTGTGTGCCATTTACCCACCTAGCTTTGGAAGAACAGTTCATTTTGCTCAACTTCCCTATGTAGATTGACATATGGTTAAATGACCTTCTGTAACTTCTGGGTCAGAATTCCCGTCTCGGCTTTCTTTTCTCTTTCTCTGGACTGAAGGCTCCACACCAGCTGCAGCCTCTGACCCTCTGACCTGTCTACTCTCTGCCCCTCACCCTGACCCAGTAATGTTCAGTCCAAACCGGATTTTCACACACACACACACACACACACACACACACACACACACACACACACACCATCTCCAATCTTTCTTTAGGGCAGTGTAGTGTGCAGAACTTAACTTTCTCTTCTCCCTAAACTCTGAATCAACCCCATCAGCAGATTGCCTCATGGCCATTTTGGAAGTAGGTAGGGGCATAAATCCTTAGTAAATAGATAGAGCCCATCAGCTTGTGTTTGCCTTGGCAGGTGATGAATTACAGGACTTCAACTTCCAGCCAGTGAGAGCTGTTAACAGGCAATGACTCCACCAAAGGAGAGGGTGCGAATGTCTTTCCCTGGGGGGTCTTTCAAAATGAAATGAAGCTGCTTCAGATGATTGAGGGGGACAGATTAGGTGACTTTTCAAAATTACTTCCAGTGTTGTTTCCACTATTCATCTTTCCCGACTCTGCCCTCTGGCTCCAGGAACATGAGTGTCGTGGTGTTGTGATGGGCCACACCCATCCTCCCCACTCTGTGTCTCTGTTGCCTGATTTACTGTTAGGGTAAATCCATCAAAAGTTATCTGAAATGTTCTTTGGAGTACATGGTCAAATCCAGGATCCTGATGTCCTTTTATGTCTGTCCCTGAGAGATGCTGCTGCATCCATTTTCACATGTGACTCTGTCTTATATTTGCAGATTTGCTGAATTTGTTAGTTTGTGTTCATTGCTCCACATCTTGAGTCTATGAGAGAACTTCTCTGGGGTGCTGAAAGTCTCCCAAGAAATGATTAATCTGTAGAAGTCTTTGTTGGATGGAGCCCAAAGGTATGTTCCTGGAAAGCCTTCCTGTAAAACCCAAAGAGTGTAAGCTCACCCTCCTCCTCAGCACAGGCGCACAGTGTCCATCAGCAATGGTGTGCATTAGCATGGTGTATGCAACTCAAGCAATTCAGCTGCTCCATGAGCATGCCCCACCATGTGCTAAGCCCCACCAGAGGGAAACTCCCCAAACCAGATCATGTCGTTAGAGGTACTCGGGGAGTACAGTTGCCTTCCAAAGACAGAGCCCACTGCATAATAAAGTTGGGGGGAAGCTCCAGAAACAAGGGTGAGAGTCTGGTCTCTGTATTCAGACAGACCCGAGTGTCTTCCAAACTCCTGTGTCACTCTCTCACACCACCCACCTTTACTGAACCCCAAGTTCTTCTGTGGAATGGAGCTAAATATACGATAGTTGCTAGGGCTGAATGAGCGAGCATAGTGTGTTCAACCAGTGTCCGGTGTATGTTCAATGGGCCCTGAATTTGCTGGGCTGTTTTGTTTAAGACATACCTCAGAAAGCTGGAGAACAGATATCTCCTCTGAGAGTGTCATTAGGAGAAGAAATCCTGTAGTCTCTTTCTTACTGTGGCTTCTATTTCTGGATTTTGTTACAGTCAACTGCAGACCAAAAATACTAAATAGAGAAAATTCCAGAAATAAGCAATTCATGCGCTTTAAATAGCATGTTATTCTGAATAACATGATGAAATCCTGAGCCATCCTGCTTCTTCCCATCCTGGGTGTGGATTGTCCTTTTGCCAATGTATCCATACTGGATATACTACCTGCCCATTAGTCACCCAGGCCCCATTAGAAGCCATCTCTATTTTAAGACCAACTGTTGGATTATCATGATCCTTGTGTTCCAGTCACCTCACTTTAACTAAAATGATCACAAGTGCGAGAGCACTGACTCTAGCAAACCAGACAGGCTAGAGGGAGGCTGTAAAGAGTTTGATTTCCATGAATGTTCAGTAAGATATTTGAGGAAGGAGGTACGGATTCATCTAACTTTTACTATAGAATACTGCTATAATTTTACCACTTTAGTGTTTATTCTTTTAAATGAACTTTGAAGTTAACATACAGAGTAATGGATTTCCACATGGCCTCTTCACACATGAGTGTCATTACACTTTGTTCCTATCACCTCTCCCACACACCGTCCTCCCCTGTGCTCCTTCCCCTCCCAGGTGGCCCCCTTCCTTCCCTTAGCCCTCCTCACTTTCTTATTATATGTATTCTAGTTGTCCTATTTTATTGCAATTACGCCATTAACCTTTTAATGTCCTAGCATACACATTAAGCTCCATCAGTGTGTGCAAGTGCAGGGACGGGGAAGTACCCAGGTCTGATACCATCTGCAGTTCCAGGCCTGCTCTGGGGGGTCTGGGAATACATCTGCTTTGAGGGGTCTAGGGTCCACAACCGAGAGGAACAAGACTATGCACCATTCTCTGTACTCCTCTCCCTCCGCTAATCTCACTCCGTGTGATGACCCTAGCTCTACTCTCCTTAAGTCATTCCCAACCCTGTCTCAGACTCTCACTATCTGTTCCTCACCTCCCTGCAATGCAGCCCATTCCACATTCCCGCAGCCAAGAGGCCTCTACAAGAGCCTCTCAGGTTGGTTTCATGTTTTGTTTCATTTGGGTTTTGTTTTGGGGTAGGGGTGGGGGGTGGGGGTATGAGCACGTGTGCATGCAGGTGTGTATGCACACAGGCATGTGGAAGCCCAAGGTAGATCGTGGGTGTCTTCCTTGATTGCTTTCTACCTTATTTTTCAAGACAGGTTGAATCTCTCACTGAACTTTGTGCTCATTGATGGAGTAGGATGACAGGCCAGTGAAACTCAAGGATCTGCCTGTCCCCACTCTCCAGCACTATGGTCGTCTTAGTTAGGGTTTCTACCACTTCGACAAAATGCCACGACCAAAAAGCAAGTTGGGAAGGAAAGGGATTTTTTGGTTTACACTTCCATATCATAGTCCATCATTGGAGGAAGTCAGGACAGGAACTCAAGCAGGGCAGGAACCTGGAGGCAGGAGCTGATGCAGAGGCCACGGGGAAGGGGGGCACTGCTTACTGGCTTACTCCCCTTGGCTTGCTCAGCCTACTTTCTTACAGCGACCAGGACCACCATCCCAGGGATGGCACCACCCACAATGAGCTGGGCCCTCCTACCATGAATCACTAATTTAAAAAGTGCTTTTATAGCCAGATCTTACAGAGGCATTTTCTCAGTTGAAGTTCCTTCCTTTTAGATAACTCTAGCTTGTGCTGTTAGCATAAAACTAGCTATGACTGTGGTTATAGATAAGCATCACACTGGGCTTTTGTACATGCTCTGGGGATCTGAACTCAGGTCTCATGCTTGCGTGGCAAGCACTTTACCAACTGAACCATTGTCCCTGCCCGGCTCTGGTTGTTTCTAAGCCATGTAGGCATCTGTCTTCATTTTGAAGGATTATGGAGCACCTTAGCTTGGTTGAAGGAAAGTGATTTTCTCCCACTTATATTTGATGATGATGATGATGATGATGATGATGATGAAGAAGAAGAAGAAGATGATGAAGATGATGATGATGATGACGATGATGATGATGATGATGATGATAACCCCCCTGAATTTAAGGGGGAAATCTATGAGGGAATCTCAAAGGATGACAGAAGAAGCAAGAGAGAGTAAAAGACTGGGTTTTCTCCTTCTGGGGGAACACGGGTGTTTAAGATGCAGAGGGGGTAACTGCTCAGGACACTCACCCTGATGGAAAAGGAAGATGAATGGTATCCATTTCCATGTTCCTAAGACTGTGGTCTCATCCCATCGTGTGTGAGTGTGGACTTTGCAGGAACTCTGAGCATAATTGAGTATCCTATTCAGGAGGGGCTCACAACCAGGCAAGGATATAGAAGAGCTACATGTAGTGAGGGTCTTAAGCTCAGCTTGGTTACCACTCCCAAGCCTGGGTGGCTCCCCAAAGTCACCCTGCATCTATGAAAAAGGACATAGCATTAGAAGATCTGAATTCAAAATGAGGTTGGTGTAGTGAACAGCATCCCAAGCATTACATGAGGCCATGAAAGCTTTGCATCACCCTGGCTTTGATCTGACATCTTAAAGGCGGCCTCAGGTAGGTACAGCCAGCGTGGCTTCGGCTGTGCTAAGAGCCTTCCCTGTCAGCTTAGCCTGTGTGCTTGCTCAGATACACTTTAGACAAGAGGAGAGAGAGTTCATGAAAGAATGCATCCCATACACCAAGATGTCTGTGGGGTCATTTTACCAACTTCTCAGGGTTGGAGAGGGGAAGACTCAAACAGTTCACTTGAATTTCAACAATTCACAAGCAACAGAGTCAGAGTTTAATGCTGGATCCACCTCATCCCACCATATCTATTTTTCCTGTAAATTCACACAAACCTTCCCTATTTTAGGGTTTTCTATTAAAATCAAATCCTAATTTATTCTTATGGACAAATTACACTATCCTAAATTAGTACTTAATAAAGGCCTTTCCTCCCACAAAACATCTTCAGTAGAATATATGATTTAGTATATGAAATGGTAGCTATGTGAACAAGTTCACAATGCAAATACACATTGAACCATAACATAGTACCCTGATACATACAATTATTGTTAATTAAAAATAAAATTAAGGGGGTTGGAGAGATGGCTCAGTGGTTTACAGCACTTGTTGCTCTGGCAGAGGACCTGGGTTTCATTCCCAGCACACACATGGAACTCCATCCAATTCTAGAGTATCTACTGTCCTCTTCTGTCCTCTTTGGACAGCATGCACATACATGGTGCACATACATGCATACATGCAGGAAAACACTCATTATATAGAGATAGAGATAGAGGGATAGATAGATAGGTAGATAGATAGATAGATAGATAGATAGATAGATAGATAGATAGATAG
>CABHPR010123539.1:0-42726 GCA_902168415.1 Peromyscus melanophrys
TTTCATGATGTTTTCCACTAAGCTCTAATAAATTTCAAAGTGTAAATGTATTTGAATATTTCCAGGCACTGTTAGTGCACTATATGTGAAATGCAGCCCTTTTATGTTTATCAGTATGTTGGATCAAGTTGAAGATACTCTCTCATTTTATTTGATATATGTTGACAGGATGTGTGTGTGTGTGTGTGTGTGTGTGTGTGTGTGTGTGTGTGTGTGTGTGTGTGAGATTATATATAAATTGGACTTTCCCACTGCAGAGAATTCACTTCCTCTAAAGGAAAGTATCCACTGTCTACAGGTTTTCTACAAGAAGATGCTGAACACAAAAAATTCACACGAAAATGGGACACAGGAAGCATCTTCTCTTCAAAACTTGCCAATGGTTAAAAACATGTGCTTGTGTCTTCTTTTCTGGGGGTAGAAGTGTTAGGAAATTTTTAAGGTTTTGTTTCACATAAAAAAATTAATCAGAAATTAATCAGATTTCTATTTCAGCTTTGCTATACAATTTTTAATTAGTAAAAATATTGTAATAGATATATATGTTAGGAAATTTGACTATTGTATGCCATTAATTTGACAAATTGTGTTTAATAATTCCTCTAAAAATACTACTTGCTGAGTTATATTATTTGTATAATTACATGCTGTTATATTGATAGTATAAATCTACAATAGATTATAGATCACAGCTTGACATTCCTCAATAATAAGCTTATCAACCATGCTGCTATATTTAATGCTTACTTATTCTCTCACCTCCTACTGCTAAATTTTGTTCTCTTTACAGGATTATTTGAATTATTTCTTTTTTTACTAATGCAATGCAACCTTAGCAGGTCTTAGATCGATTTTGACTGCTTGTGGAATACATGCCTTTTTTTTAAAGCCAGAGGAGGAACCATGTTTCCTGTGAACTTGGAAAGGATTCAAAGAATCAAGTGTTTTACGAAAAGGATAAAATTTAAGGCTGTTTGTTAATCTGCACAGAAGAGATAGGAGGTCTCCACATTCTCAGCAGTTTGCTTGTAAATCCAAATGACATGCATGATGTGTTGAAGTATCCCATGACAGGCTTACCACATTTCTTGTGGTATTAATATACAGGGCTGTTCAAATGGTTTACCTTCTTGCTTACTGGTAAGTGCAGTGTTTTGTGTCTCAACTGGGACTCTAATTAGCAGTTGCCGCCTTCTCTGCCTTTCAACATTGGAAATTCTTTTGAGAAAATCCTAAGCACAGAAGGAGCACATTGATATCAGGAGGATGTTTAAAATAGGTGACATAATTCATCAAGTACTAACTCACTCACCTTCTCAAGGGTGGCAACTCTTAACATAGCATAACAGAAATGATAGAAGTTAAAATGGTGTATTTTCATTCTCCATCTTTTGTTATCTAGAGACAGTTATCAGTTTGGATTTTATTTCCATTACTGTTCTTTCTGTCTAGGAATCTGATTTAAAAGTGACCAAGCAAACAATCACAACTGGAGAAAAAAATGTCAATGCAGTGATATCAAATACTATTCTGCTATACTTGTAGATTGTTGCCTAACCAAATTGTGATTAGAGAGGCTGAATCCAGCAATTGGTGAAAACAGATGGAGAGACCCACAGCCAAAGACTAGTCCAAGCTTGAGGAATCTTGCTGAAGAGAGGGAGGAAGGACTTAAGTAGCCAGAGGGGTCAAGGAAATCACAAGAAACTCCACAGAATCAAGTAACCTGGGGTCATAGGAGCTCACAGAGACTGAAGCAACAACAGGGAGCCTTCATGTGACTGACCTAGGCCCTCACTATATATGGGACAGTTATATAGCTGGGTCTTCATATGGGACTCCTAACAGGGACTGTCTCTAACTCTTCTACTGGCTTTTGGGAGCCTAATTCCTCATACTGGATTGCCTTGCCCAGCCTTAATACAAGGGGAGGTGCTTAGTCTTACTGCAATTTGATATACCATGGTTTGTTGATACCCATATGAGTCCTGCCCTTTTCTGAACAGAAACAGAGGATGAATACATTGGAGAGGAAATGAATGGGAAGCAAATGGGAGGAGGAGGGAGGGAAAACGGTGATCGGGATATAAAATAAATAAATAAATTTAAAATAAAATGAAAATGAAAAAATGAACATGCATAGTTGTGTTATTCATGTGCAAACTAGACATTATAATGGAAGAATAACATGAGATTTTATTCTAAACTAAAAATTTACTCTAAATTTTCTTATATAGTCATGGTTTTATAACAATGATTTCTAATGAAAATAAAACTCTGATGAGATAAAATAATTTCCAAACATTTGGGTGTTAAGCATTGTAGTCAAATCACTAATAAACCTGCTATTTTTTTAAACTGATTAAAATTTCATTAATTCTTTAAGAGTGTTGTATAGTTCATCTTGATCGTATGCACTCTCTTTCTACCACTTCTTCCAGGATCCAGTCTCCTTCCCTACTCACCCAACTTCATGTACTTTAAAAATTATTATGATTTGAAACCCATCAAGTCCAGTTTGCACTGCTCAAATATTCTTGAATGCACCGTCTTCCCTTGGAGCATGCTCAACTCCCCAGGGGCTGCACACTTACAGAAAACCAACTCTCCTTTACCAACAGGTAAGGATTGTCAATAGCTCCATGACTAATAATGGGAGTTTTTGCCCACTCCCATTCACATGTTGGGATTTGATCTGGCTTGTTTTTGCACATATCTTGTGCAAGCTGTCACAACCCCCATGATTTCATATGTGTGATTTCCCTGCTGTGTCCCAAACCATTGTTTTCTTATAACAATTTACCGCCTCTGGCTCTTACACTCTTTTTACTCCCTTTTCCTGAATGATTCCTGGACATTGATGGGAGGGGTGCAGTGTATATGCTCCACTCAGAGGTGAGCATTCTCTACTATCTTATTCTTTGAACCATGCTCAGTGGTAGATTTCTATGTTAATCACCACCTACTGCAAATATGTTTTCAGATGAGATTTGAGTGGTGGATTGATCTATGGGAATAATTATGAATCATTAGGGTCTATCCCTCCCTCTTTTTTGGCTGAATTATAGTAGTAGATTCTCCCTTATATCCTATTTCTTGTTTAGCTATAGGTTCTTGACCTGATAATAGTGATAAGAATGTAATTTATTCTCTGGAGTGGGACTTAAATCCTATAATAAAACTGTATTTTCATGATGTTCATGCCAGGGGGCGAGTCTTGCCAGGCCTGTCTTTCATGCAGCTTGTAGAATTCATAGCTGGGTTTGATTGTGAATCACATTTTTCCTCTGCTAGTACACATAACACCTTCCAGCACTACAAAAGATGGCCAATAAAGATGTAATTTGATTTCTCGATGTTCTATGACTCATATGTGGTGTAATCAGCAATATGGTCTTACTTATCATTAAGTCCTTCTTTTATGTTAGTATTCTTTTTTCCCACTTTATTCTTTTTTTATTGATTCTTTGCACCTCTATTTTTACATTTGTCTTATTAAATATGTGTAAGACTGAAATAAATACATTTTTTAATTATTGTACCAGATATCATAATAGATGACTTGTCTCCTTAAAACTAATGAGTTCTATTTAAATTAAAATGATTTACTTTAGATTAATGCAATATAATTACAACAAATATATAAACTTGGTTATAACATAGCTTCAGTGTCCTTCTTTAAAAAATTTTATCATATATATGAATATATAAGCTAATATGCTTAATAATATAAGTTTATATTGAATACATGTAAAATCCCCCATATTATTACATAAGTTCAATAGATTACATTATATAACTAAGTATACAGTTTTATCCTTACTATTTTATTCAATATTCTTTTAAGTTAATTAGGCAAATAAAATATTATGTTTGCATTATCTTTTTTTATATTTACCTACATAATCATTTTTAATTAGGTTCTTTGCTCTTTACTGTGTGAATAAGTATTAATGTCTGTATCCATGTGTTGTTATTTGCTTTTTCTCTTTTGCCCCTCCCTCCCACTCCCAAATAAATCTCACACAGGCTTAATATTACTCATAAATGCCTGGGCTTAGCTTGGCTTGTTTCTTGCCAGCTTTTTTTAACTTTAAATTATCCCATCTACCTTTTGCCTCAGGGCTTTTATCTTTCTCTATTTTTGTTTACCTTACTTTCGTTCTTACTCTGGTTTTATTTACAGGATCAAGTGATCTCTGCTTAATTTAAATCAGTTCTTTTAGACTTGTGTTCTGTTTCTTTGGGAAAATATAACAGTTTACAAAGCAAAGTAAACAAGGTTGCCAATACAACACACTAACCCTAAAGGTACAGTAGTGATACGCATACCTTCCTGGTAACCAACTGCTCTCTAATAGGACTTAAGATCTGCTCAACAAGAGGAAAAAAATCATTCCTGGTATTGGAAATCTAGGGAACTACCACAGACTTATAAGCCATGAGTCTTGGAGGACAGCCTGCAACCATCATTTTTCCAAACCAACATACTCCTTAACTACATTCTGAATATTTATTCTGATACCCACAGATAAGTGTAGTCCTCACCCCTTATCAAGGAAACTTATCTTAGCAACAAAGAGAGACTATTACATAAAACCTCAACCAATCAAGATGTAGAGTTGTGGAGCCTGCTCCCAAGTGATACATCTACAAAATGTTACCATTCTTAAGGGTTTGGCAACATTTTCGGAGAGAATGAAGAAAGGTAGAGTTTTCTATGCTATTGTACCTCCTAGAAATGTCTGAGGCTACAGCCATGAAGTCTCCCCAGTAAGGCTGCCTAAGCATGATGTGAACAAGGACAACACCAATTAACATGCTAATGAGAAAGAGATACAGCTCAGGAAACCTTAACCCAAGACAAACAACTACAAGCACTAAAGAATGCCCAGAATGAGGGAAATAGTCTTCCCCAGGGAAGAGCTCACCAATCGATTATCGGGTACCAAAATGGTGAGTCCTGAAAATATGCACATACAACTAACATTATACAGACTGAGTGGGTTGTATTTATGTATTCATGAATATACATACATGTGTGTGTAATAACAATTAAAGTAAAAGAGACAATGAATATGAAAGAGAGCAAGCTTGGGTAAGTGGGATGGTTTGAAGAGAGGAAATGGAATGCAGAAATGACGTAATTATGTTATAATCTCAGGAAATTGATCCAATTATTAAGAAATAGAAAAGTGGAATACTATGTCCAAAAATGAATATGTTTGATTAATTATAATGCATCTACCTAATTTAAATTACAGCTATTATAACTTGTATCATAGGATAAAGCTTTAATTTTCAAAATAAGAATCTGAAAAGAGAATATCAAAGTTAGAATGACAACAGACTGATCTATTCAATATTTGAAAAGCAGTCCTTTTATTTTAAAAAGGAAGTCAATTTATAGTCTTGTCAATTCTCTGCTATGGCACTGATTTGTGGTAAATAGAACCCTGAGAGTAGGAATGGGACATTTAGACAAATCTGAATTCTTGCTACCTATACAGCTTGAATGTGTTCCCTTAAAATCATATATTGAAATTCTACCCCATAATACCTGAGTATACAACTTTATTTGGAGAATATATTATAGACGAAATTCTAAACAGTCTTATTAAATAAGAAACACAAAGCCAAGTACAGAGTTAAAAGCCCAAGAGATCAGAGCACTAGCCTTTAGCTTACCACTCGCTGGTGTCCATCCCCTGAAAGAGAGACCTTCTGTATGACCTGTCTTTTTATTGCCTTTCTGTTCTACCTTCTCATTGGCTGTAAACCCAACCACATGATTTCCTCATCATTTCCTGTCTATACAGACCTCCAGGTCTCTATGGTTCGTACTGAGATTAAACGTTCAAGTCACCGCTTGACTATGTCCTTGAACACACAGAGACTCTGCTTGCCATGTGATCGGATTAAGGACATGTGCCACCACCTCCGAACCTCTGCTAAATGGCTTGCTTTTAGCTCTGATCCCCAGGCAACTTTATTTATTAACATACAAATAAAATCACATTTCAGCACAAATAAAATAACACACACACACACACACACACACACACACACATTTAGTTTGTTAGATCAGTTAATCAGCTAAGGTCTCAGATAATTACTGATATCTGCATAGGAAGCAGTTTGGATACAGAGACAAATAATATGATTCAAACATGAAAGTAGAGATCAAGACATAATGTACATGTAAGCCAAGAGATACCAAAGATTGTCAGAAACTAGGATGTACATACGGAGCAGATTTGCATTCATAACTTTCAAAAGGAGTCATGTTTGCCACTGCTCAGCCTCAGATCCAGCCCCTTCAACTGTGAGACAATAATTTCTATTGTGCCAGGATCTCAGTTCATGAGATATTTTCACCAGTAGTCTTAGAAACGAAGTCAGATGTTATTTACCAAGGCCAGTACCTCCCCATCTTGCAGAAGCAGTCTATCATCTCTGGATGTGGCTATATAATTCTTTACAATAGTTGATCATAATCCAGAAATTATGGTAGCAGATATGCTCATTAAAATCTAATTCCTAAATATAATTATGTGAAGTATTTTCCTTATTTCAATACCGGGTCAAATAAATACAGAAAATAAAATAAAACAAACAAAATACAGAACAAACAAGCAAAAAACAATACCTCAGCTCTAGAAGCCAGATAAGCATTGCTTCTATAATGGGCAATAACAATGAACTAGTGGTAAGAATGATTTCATCCACAGGAACATTTTAGTGAATGGATGATAACCATTGCTAGGGCTGACATGATTTCATCTACTAATAGCTTGCCTTCTTTATTTGCAGTTTCCACAGTCAGCAAAATATAAAGCATTGCATTTGATTAACTTTTTTTACTGGAGGAAAGAATCATCAGAGACCCAAATCCATATAATTTCATGGAAAGACAAAATGGTTTGATGGTCTGTTCAGATAGTTGTAAAAAACAACATTGATGATAAGTTCTGTTGAAGGGATATTAGTATGGGCTTCCATGAAGGTGTGAATAGATTTGGCATTCACAGTAAGATTCAATGCAAAGTGGGTACCAGTGTAGCATTTCCTATGTTTAGTAGTAAAAGCTAATACAAATTACATGAACTCAGCCCAGGAAAAATAATTACTCTATGGGCTTTTCCTAAGTGAAGACCTTGAACACTTATGCCAGGTAAGGGACTCTTTTTGTCTTAGTTGTTGACTAAAACCAAAGTGATCATAAAAAGAATAATTGAATGAAAGAAGTTTTAAATACTATCCATAACTATATTTCCAGTTGTATGAATGTGATTGTTATCTATTTACTCATTTTATTTACTCATATGATTTGATATTTATGCATTTGCATTTATATAAGGCATTTTTCATTGTTTCCATTTCCTTATATTGAATACAAATGCATAAATATCGTTTAGTACTTTATTCAGTGTTTCAATTATGGATATCTATATATCCATATATGAATACATGGATTGTCTTAAATGGATCCAGAAGACAAATAAAATTTACACTGAGATATATGCACAGAACATCAGACTCTGTGTCTCCTCTTCCACACAGAGTAAGTATGAGATGAGTAGGGTTAGATTAACTTAAAGTTTAGTCAAAACTGAAAAATGAAAAGAAGCAATGTTCATTACAAGATGCACTGCTGCGTTTATTAGTTTTAACCAAACATCATGACAAATCATTCTCTTCTTCATTGCTTGTAACTACATTCCAGAGTCCCTTCTTTGTTTGATATAAGACTGGTTCTCTACTAAGAGGACAGAGACTAATGTTTGAAAGTCAAAAGTGAAAGAGAAATCAAACATCACCAAATCAATAGGACAGGTTAGATGCCCACTAAGGACTCAGTTGGTAATAGCTGAAATTACAGGTGCAAACTTCATAGGCACTTATTAAACATAATTTACTGACTCCGTGGTTCATCAGCACACTTCACAGTAGTGCCTTTTTGGCACTCTTGATTTTTGGGATGGTTGGGTACACAAGCTTCCTGTAGCTGTCTGGCATGGTGAGAGAAAACCACACTGCGTTTGCAGAGCCTGTGAAAAGGTCATACTCAAAATTCAAAGTACAGTATCTACTGAATGAATTTTGTTTTCTCACCATGATGCAGTCAAAAATAGCATAAATAAGACTGTAATTGCTTGGTGATCATCTGAAGTTTGTTTCTTTAATTAATTTGAATACGAAGAGAGTCCTTATTTCAATGTACTGTCTACTTAAGAATTGTAATGTTTGTGTCATTTGCGGTCAATTTTTATATTATGGGAAAAATTAAGTTTTACAGTAGATTAGCCATGTAAACTTCACATTCTGTTTCTTTGGGACTAGAAAATATTTTAATGATTTTTTTTGTTCCAACATATTTTTATTGATTGTTTGGGAGTTTCACATAATGCACCCTGATCACATTCACTTCCCTGTCTTCACAGGTCCTCTCTTCATCCTTGTGACCTCCCCACAAAAAAAAGAAGAAAAAAATAAAGAAAAAAAATACGAAGTCCAATTTGTGTTGCCCATATGCTCACTGGGGTATGGTCAAATGGCCAGCCCCTTAAACCAACCTGAGTCCTTCCTCACCCCCACTCCAGCCAGAAGCCATAAACTGTGAAGAACTAAACTGCAGGATCTTCATCACAATGTTTAAGGGTTCTCTGTAGCATGAATCTTAAAGAGTCTTATTAATAAAACAAACCTGGGCCAGGTATTGGAGTGAACACTGGAAGGTCAGAGAGACAGAATAAGCCACAGCTATCTCACCTCACCGGATCCTCAGCTGGTCTTGCTTCCTCAGACTGGAGGCCTCTGTGTCCTCATATCCTAATGGCTCTTAGCTGAACTGCTGCTTCTTGAAAGCCTGAATGCCTAACCAGGCCAAATGTTTCTCCAGGCCAAATGCTTCTCCAGGCCAAATGCTTCTAGTTTCTGGTCCTCACGCTTTATATACCTTTCTGCTTTCTACCACCACTCCCTTGGATTAAAGGTGTGGGTCACC
The DNA here is from genome assembly GCA_902168415.1 of Peromyscus melanophrys. Lineage (NCBI taxonomy): Eukaryota > Metazoa > Chordata > Mammalia > Rodentia > Cricetidae > Peromyscus > Peromyscus melanophrys. Next base: position 9,008 of record CABHPR010123539.1, read on the forward strand.
ATGCCTGGACGTTTCCAATGTGGCCTTGAACTCACAGAGATCCAGAGGGATTTCTGTCTCTGGAATGCTAGGATTAAAGGCGTGTGCTACCACTGCCTATCCTCATGTTTAATATTGTGGCTGCTCTGTCTCTGACCCCAGATAAGTTTATTAAGGTACACAATATTTTGGTGAACACAATACCACCACAGGTTCTCTTCCTTTCCATACTTTAATTTTTAAACGTCATAGGTACTTAAAACACTCTGGAAATCAGTATGGTGGTATCTCAGAAAATTGGGAATCAACCTACCTCAAAACTCAGCAATACCACTCCTGGGCATATACCCAAAAGACACTCAACCACATCACAAGGACATTTGCTCAACTATATTCATAGCCCATTATTCGTAATAGCCAGAACCTGGAAACAACCTAGATGTCCTTCAACCAAAGAATGGATAAAGAAAATGTGGTATATTACACAGCGGTTAAAAAAAAAAGTCAACATGAAATTTGTAGGCAAATGGATGGAACTAGAAAAAAAAAATCATCCTGAGTGAGGTAACCCAGACCCAGAAAGACAAAAACGGTATGTACTCACTCATAAGTGAACATTAGCATGCAAACCATAAAGGATAACCAGGCTACAATATACAACCCCTGAGAAGCTAGGTAAAGAGAAGGACACTAAAAGGGACACACATGCATTGCCCCAGGAAGGGGAAAGGGTTAAGATCTCCTGGATGAACTGGGAGTGTGGAATAGAGGGGAGGGGAGGGGAGGTGGGAACATGAGGACTGGAGATGGGTGAGTTGGGGAAGAGATGGGGAGGGAGAGGAATAAAAGAGATATCTTGACAGAAAGTACCATTAAGGGGATGGGGAGAAATCTGCAGCTAGGGAAAACCCTAAAAACTCACAAGATAGTTGCCAGCTAAGACTCATAGCAATGGTGAAGAGGGCGCTTGAACTAGCCTTCCTCTGCACTGAAATTGGTGTCTACCCTAATTGTCATCATAGAACTTACATCCAGTGATAGATGGAAGCAGATGTAGAGACCCACAGCCAAGCACTTGGCCAAGATCCTGTAGTTCAGTTGAAGAAAGGGAGGAAGGATTATAGGAGCAAGGAGGGGCTGGGTCAGGGTCATGATGGGAAAAATCACAGAGATAGCTGACCCAAGCTAGTGAGAGCTCATGGATTCTGGACTAACAGCTGGGGAGCCTGCAGGATACCACACCAGGCCCTCTGTATGTAGGTGAAAGTTGCGTGGTTGATGTGTTTGCAGGTCCCCTGGCAATGGGATCAGGACTTATTCCGGGTACATGAACTGGCTTTTTAGACCCCATTCCCTATGGTGCTATGCCTTACTCAGCCTTGATGCAGGGGGGAGGGGCTAAGTCCAGCCCCAACTTGGTATGCCAGCCTGTGTTGACTACCCAAGGGAGGCTTTACCCTCTATGAGAAGGGGATGAGGAGGAGGGGGAGGGGAGCAGGAGACAGGAGAATGGGAGGGAGGGGGAACAGGGGTTGGTATGTAAAAGGAAAGAAAAAATTTTTAAATAAAAAAAATTAAAAAAATAACCCAAACATTATTTACTGATCCTGTCCATGGCTCATAAGCACACCTCACTGTAGAGTATCTCTTCCTTGGCTACTGTGTAATTAATTGGTTTGAAATATATGTGGAAAAATTAATTTCATCTTTAATACATTTTGTGAGTCAGCAACCAAGTTGGAAATGTCTGCATTACCTCTGCTATCACTAGTGTTGTTTGCTTTTACAAACACATTTTAAATATCTTATTGCTATGTGATTATTTATATCAAATGCAAATTAAAAAGTTCAATAAGCTTTGCCGTCAATACCAGTTAATAATTTAGTTTCCAGCTTCAAATGTATGATGTTCAGAGACCATGACCAATAAAATTCAAAATGAATATAAAGGAATAGATGAGAAGGTACAGAAGGTCAAAGCATTTTACATCACTACTGTATTGCTGGCCATGAAAACTCATATACAAAGTATTGTGTGGAGAAAATTTGAATTATAAAATGAAATAGGGTCACAGAAATTACAATATATAGGGCCAAGTAAGCAATAGACAAAATTGTTAATTTTGAATTGCATTTTAAGTTTCTTTTATGTCTATACTTTCCTCAAAATTATTTCAACTAATATTAAGAAAATACACACTATGTTTCTTTTATAATGATCTCACCAATTTAAACAAAATCCATCCAATAAAAATATAGCAATTATTTAGAGGGAAATGATAGATTTTAGAAATGATCATTTTATCAAGTATATTTGAGACCTTCCAAAGAATAAGAATTACTAAGAGTCACAGTCTTGTCAATAACCTTGATTTTATAATCTATTTAAACTAACCGAATTATTAGGGTCAGTTGAATACAATGTGATCATGTGTAATAAACTATAATCCATACAACAAAGTCATTTAGAAGCTAAGCCAGTTATTGTTCCTTTCATATAAATGACAATATTGATTTCTCATTTAAAAACTTGAATAGGAAATCAAAGGCTTTAAATGTGATACAGCATTAGAGGTCAAGGATGTTGCTATTGGCAAAGGAAGAAGGGAATCAAGAGGTCTTGCTTATTGAGTTAAGATTAAGTTAGAGGTCTGGAGAGATGGCTTAGAGACTTAGAGCACGCACAACTCTTCTGGAGGAAGTCAGTTCAGCACCCATATACAGCAGCTCACAATAGCCTGTAACTCCAGTTCTAGGAAATTGAACACTTTTGGTCTCCCAGATACCTGTGCTCACATAAACATACCCCACAGACAGACAGATAGACAGACAGGCATATATGCAAATGTATATATACAGACAGACAGATTCCCCCCACACACACTCAAATTAACATGAGAGAAGTAAGTCCTTGTTTGAACATGAATTTAAAAAAAATTGTGATTATAATTACAACATTTCTCACTTCACTTTCCTCCCTCCCAAATCTCCCATCTACCCCTCTCCTTGAAGATATCTAAACAAGATTATAAATGATAACTACCATCTTCCATGAACATTCTAGTACAAACTGAGGGAGAAAAATGTAAGAAAGGGCCAGGCGGTGGTGGCACACGCCTTTAATCCCAGCACTCGGGAGGCAGAGGCAGGCGGATCTCTGTGAGTTTGAGGCCAGCCTGGGCTACCAAGTGAGTTCCAGGAAAGGCGCAAAGCTACACAGAGAAACCCTGTCTCGAAAAAAAACCAAAAAAAAAAAAAAAAAAAAGAAAAAAGAAAAATGTAAGAAAGTATAAGTCGTGTGGAAAAAATAACATAAATAAATGTAGTTTTTACAAAAAAAGCAACAACAACAAAACTATAGTGAAAATGAGCCATAGGAGATCACTTCCTTCAAATATTATAAGTAATGGCCATAAATAGCATTTTATCAACTGACTTATCTATTGATTTTAATATAAACAAAAGCTGCATGAATTCTTTCATCAAACTATAATCGTAAGAACTTAACTGACATCTAAAAATTTATTTCTCTTTGGAATGTACACATATGTGTAGTTTTAATATTGTAGAAGTTTACAGTAAGGCAGTAAGACCAAAGAAAATATTTGGTCACTGAGATTTAAATAACTGAAGAAAATGTGTGTTGATTTGAATTGCTATGTTTGAATTTATTACTAAGTCCTTTACATTATATGTCTTTCAATAATTGTTTTAATTAATGAAAACAAACATTTTAGAACAAAAGTCTGGCACAGTATTTGACTTTAAATATAGTAATTGGTTTATGAAAATTCTATAATTCTGTCACATTTTCCTGATGTGAATGTGGGGCTAGTACGATTTTTGTTTCTTCTTGACAACAGCACCTGAGTGTTGACCATATATAAGAGGTGGGCATTATCTTTTGAGACCACGTTGGCCAATAATTGAAAGTCTCTATTCCTTATTATTTCATGTCACTCCTGTGCCATGATGGAAAGAGTCTTGAAGGTACATGAAAAATGTTAAGTTGCAGGACACCATATGTGATATATGATTATTATTTTCTTCTCAATTGAACTAGATTCTCCAGGGGATGGGAAATGAATTGTCGAGTTACCCTCAGGCCTCTGTTGCAGAGGCAGGAAAATTGGGAACTTCTTGTAACTGCCAAATGCCATTTCCTCCCAAGTGAAAAAATACATGAAAACTGGTCTTGGCAAAGTAAATATTTCGAAATGCCCTTGGATTCTCCCAAGCCATGTACTTCAATCGTAAAGCTAAAATATAAAATTCATAAACTGGATGTTACAGTAAAAAGACTCACAATAAAATTATCAAGATTTCCAATTGTGATATCAACAACTGAAAATTTATTCAGATTAAATAGGCTTCTCTATGAATGTTTACTCTCTCAATAACTTCTCTTCTGTCTTAGAAGTATTTTAAGCCCTAATCCAGCACAAACTTATGTGTTGAAATGAGTTTAGTCACAATTAATTAAAAGTACACTCTGGGTTCAGTGATGGCAGGTGCTGAGGTAAGCAGTTTAAAAGGAATGTGAAACCATAGTTAGTACTATAAAATCAATAGTTTTCAAAAAGCAAATAAATATGTACATTGAAAAATGGCACGAATGTTGTAATATATAAATGCTTACGTTCCAAAATATTTGGATCACTGCTTTTAAATCACACTAACTGACTTTGGAGCATTGCCGAATTTAGTCTCAGGCTCAATGCCACTTTCAGCACTGAAACAGATCTATTAGACCTAGCTTTTACAAGTTTTGTTGTTTTTACCTTTCATGTGAGATTAAATTTGCATAATTTAGTTAATATTGCTGCCTATACAAATGAGTTCCACTCTACATTAGACATCCTGAAGTTATTAGTATATTAAATAAAGTTCTCTTTGTTAAATATAAATTAGATAGTAATGAGTGATCAGCAACACAAGAAATACAGTTTTGTTGTGTTAAGCCAGTGAAACTCATTAGTAATTATAGAACACATAGTATGCAAAGAAATCAGAAAAATCTTTACTCTATAGACCTCAGTGTGTTTGGGCTTATATAATCTTGGCAATAACTGCTAGATATTTCTGTTATAGCACAAACACAGTAAAAGACAGTAACTATATGAGTAACTTTTGCCATGTATTAGTAAATTCTAACAAAGAAATCTTAAAGGCTAGATGGAATTGGCTGATCTATATTATACACCTCTAATTCCAACACATTTGCAATCAATCAAGTTTATTTTTAATCAAAGTCAATTCCACAGGTCACATGTATAACATAGTCTAATGTGCAAAATTAAATGCAAATAATCGAAATATATTTTAAATGCTGTGGTAGATACACATATATACACCAGGGCGTCAGCTAGGAGAAATACACGTGTGGAAATATTTTGCATGGTGAAGGTATGTGCATGTCAATCAGGAAAGAAGGAGTCATCAATGGCATTTAGACAATGCCATGTGTGAAATGTTTATAATCAGTACTTGAATTCTCATATCAGAAAATTCTCAAGGAAAATGTTCAAGCATCGTTTTTTAATTGAACCTCAATGCAGTGAAAATAAAACATAGAATAGTGTTATGTAATTAGAATGTGTCATAGACTGTTAAAATCATAAAAAGTGACACCAATATGTGTGTTTAATATGGAAGGGGAAAATCGTTCGCAAGAGCAGAACCCAAGACAAAGAACTGCAGGCAATGAGAGAAGGCTGAGAGGAGGGGAAATATCTTCACCAGGGAAGAACACACCAACTGGTTGTCCAATACCAAGTCATCAGCCCTAAAATCATATGCATAAGAAGAACGTTATATGAATTGACTAGGTTGGATTTATATATTGTGGAGCACACACACACACACACACACACACACACACACACACACGTAACAATAAATAAAGAAAAAAGATGTTATGCATTAGAAATAAAGTGGAGGTGGATAGGTGAAAGAGCTTAGAGAGAGGAAAAGAGAGCAAAATGAAGTAATTACATTAAATTCAAATAATTTAAAAATATTTTAAAATATCATGATGTTAAATCCAGAAATAATGTAAAACAATGAATTAAATTAAAATAGACTTCTATATAGATGTTATGAACAAAATCAAGAGAAACTAAAATTTGGACGTATATTTACAGACGTGACAGCTTGATTCCTGCTAAATATTCCTACAAATTAAAGCAAAACTCAGATCAACAGCTCAATGACAAGATGGTACAGAACACTAAAATGAAGTTATAGGAAAATAAAACGCAAAGGCAGGCTGGAGAGATGGCTCAGTGCTTAAGAGTGGTTGCTGATCATCCAGTGATCCTGAGTTCCATTTAACTTACAAAAGAGACTGATAGTTTGCTCCTGTTTATTTTATTATTGCTTATGTAGACTAATGATTATTTTAAGACCTTGAACATGTAATGTAGAATTAAATTTGTTTTCTACTGACTGGTAGTGTTATGTTGGACAATTTACTTGTCTTCATATGTGTGAATATAAGACAAAAAATGAAAATATAATTTTTATTGCTTTTTGGTGAAAATTAAGGAAGATTTTAATAACGTTGTTGTGACACTTGAAAGTTTTCAACAATAGCTGATATTTTGCTGTCATGGAACTACTCTGACAATATGAAAATAATGCTTTTATTACACAGATTATAATAAGATTGATGAAAATGTATCTGTTTACAGTTTTCAATGAGTAACAAAGAGAACATTATTTCAACTGAGGTTTGACTGTGTTTTCTCTGTATGAAAGAAAAGTGATAAATATATTTTCTAAAAATGTATAACCCTGAGGTGTGTGCTGTGATAGCCGAATTGGGAACGCACTTGCTGCATGAGTATGAAGCTGGAGTTCAATGTGCAGCACTGGCATAACAGCCAGTTGTGACAGTGTATGTCTACAATCCCAGAGCTGGAGAGGCACCCAGGAAGATCCCCGGGGCTTGCTGCCAGTCAGCTTGCTGCAGCTTCGGGTTCAATAACAGACCCTGTCTCAAAGCAATAAGGCAAAGAGTGATTAGGAATGTACTTGAGGTCAACTTCTAGCCTCCATATGTATACACACCTATGTACATGTGTACCTCCCACATGCTTACACATATGCACATCCATCAATATGCATAAACAGAAGCACCCACTAAACTAAATTACAAGGTGTAAGATGCAACAATGAAGAATACAGTAATGTGGCAATGCCCTGGTAAGGATGGTGTACCAAAAATTGGTTTCTTGTATTCCTTTGATTGTGAAGAGTATTCTTTCATACATTAAGTAACAGAAGCAATGACACTGAGATATTTCTGTGCATGAATCAGAAATAAATTTACAAATTCTCCATTAAATTACCCAAATACTTTGAGTATAGCCAATTGGGCTATTACTTTGAGATTAAAGGATAAATAAAGGATTTATGGTTTTCAAGAAAGTTTTAGGTGTAATTATTTCATTAGTGAAGGCAAAAAAAGTGCAACAGGGAGCTGAAATGAAAAATGTAAAGTCAAATAATGCAGCCCAGGTGTGACAGTCATTTATTTTTTACTTTCCTTGGTTAAGTTCTTATGCTGTAAATTGGCAAACAAGGTGTCTGATCTTATTTTCCCAGGTGTGGGATCCTCATAGACATGCTCTGTAATTCTATATTTCATTTCCATTACCTATAAACCAAGATTACCCTGTGGAGAAGTCTACACAGATGTGCCCCACAACTCCTCTCTGGCTTTCACTCAGTTTTCTAAGTAGTTCCTTGAAAGATCACCCCACACCATTTTACACATTACCAACCTGCACCAATAATACCATTCAAGTTTACAATATAGACAACCACATTGCTTCAAAAAATATGACTCTAAGGAAGATATTTTACTGTGTTTAAGTAAAGCTTGGTAACTAATTTGGCCATTCTCTTACATTATCTAGAAAGGAGAGATCCTCACAAAATAGGTGTACCCATTCAGGCACTCTTTCCATCTTGGAGAGTTCCTATTGCTTCAAACCCTACATTGTATGTATATAGCTTCCTTATCAAATCTTTATATTTGGAAAATAATCATATCTCTGCAAAAGGGAAAGTAACATTTCTTATCATCCTTACACATCTCTTAATTCAAGCGATGTCTCCAACTTTAGCCTGATACTCATTCACGCAGACGTTTTGTTCAACGTTCATAGATTTCCAGTGGAGGTGATGGGAGAGAAAAATTTATCTTACTTTTAAAATTTGGCTTTGCATCACTAGGGAACAACTGTTCCCACGATTAGTGTGATATGAAACATTAATGCCCAACAAGGTTGTCTATAGTTCCTTTACTGATTTCTAATTAGATTTTGTTATTCAGAGAGGCTGTGCCCAACACCTGTGTTACAACTTCGATTAAGTTACTGAACTATGTCTCACTCAAAATAGAGCTGGGCCAGGCTACTGAGGGTGTATTTCTTAGAATAGTCTATAATTACTCCCTTTTTAATTTATTTTTTCTTTTAGAAATCAGCGAAGAACTGGTATTCAAATGGTAGAAGTGCTACCTAGCCATTGCATGCAAAGATAGAAAGGACTGTCAGGGGAGGCATGGTGAGAAACACGAAGTATTCTATATTTTGGATGGTTTATTTTCAGGTTTAATATTTAGACAAATATGGGACTTAAAAACATACATTATGACAATGAAGACTAAAAGAATGTGTATTGGCAGTATTCTTGATATGATGGATATAGTGAATTAGAGAAACCACAATTATGAACAGTTACAAAAAAAAATCATGAAGCACATTTTTGATGGATGGTAAGAGAAGAGCTTTGACACACCTGTAGTGAGCAGAAATAGATGAAGAGCTGCCCTATATGCTCTATGTTTGGGGCATAAGCAAGAAATGCAGCAATAAAGAAGTAGTTATAAATGTGTTTTCAAAAGTAAAATTTTTCCTCAATTAAGAGGGAATGTATATTTCTTTTAAGACCTGCCTATGGATTGAATAATAAATGAAAACGATCTTTTAAATTATGAAAATTCAACTTATATTTGGAAACAGTAGGAGTGTTCCAATAAAGAAACTAAGTAGCAAGTGGTTGGAAGGAAAGGTAGAGACGTAAAGAGGATTTGAGGATCCAGGGAGACAGTTAAAAGGTTAGCACTGAAGACAATGAGAGAACAATAACTGCTTCTGTTTGTCGACTTACATGGAAATGTACGGCTGCTTGTCAGCTCACATCAGCTGTAAGACATAGTGAGGGCTCAGCTTCCATGCTGTCTACTCAAAGTCCCAGCCACACTGAGACTCACTCCACTTCCCCTCCATCAGGATGGGAGCTCCAGATGCTTGGACAGTCTTGTTCCTCTATCGTTAGGGAGGGTATTTCCCATATCTATGCTTTCTTTTCTCCAAATGTCTGGGAGAGGTTAGTTATTTCCTGCTCCTTCAATTCTTTTGTGTTTCAAACTGTTCGTACTAATACATTTTTACCTGCAAGTAAAATATGCGCTCTCAGTGGCTTTGCCGCTCTCTCTGGTCCTTGGATATTTCTCTAGAGAATTATGAGGTTTTTTTTTTTTTTTTTTTGTCTAGGAAGCTAAATCAAGTCCCTTCAGAACAACGCTGTGTGTTAGTTGTGTATGGCCATCTTAGTAGTTGTCTTAGCCTTCCTTTCTAAAAATAGAGCCAGGTTTCTTCATCTCTCTATCCCCATGGGGGGACTTCAGGCTTACAAACATTTTCTTCCAAGAGCTGCATCAGTCTTATAATCGAAGTCTATTTAAAGGTAAGCCTGAGGTTTAGGAATAATTTCCAAAATTCCCATCCTTTCTTTTCTGAGAGCCTAAGGACAATGATATACACAGAGTTGATATTCCATCATCCCAGTTTCTGAAAAGGAACATAGATTAAGTTGCTTTTCTGTTTTTGTTATATTTAGTTTGGGGGGCCTGTGTAAAATGTAAATAACAATTTTCTTTGATATTTAGTATCAACATCTAATGCTGATTTTGGACAAAACATTAAATTTTATAATTCATATCACAAAAAATTCTGCATTCTCAAGTGAACGTAAGAATGATTGAAAGTAATTATTTTATTGTACAGACTATGTAAAATCTGTTATTGTCATCCAAAATGCCCCATGATGATAGACGGAAGGATGAATTCTGACACTTGACACGTTTTCTGTGATGAATTTTTCGATGCTTCATTCTGTATAATTGATCATTCTCCATCAGATATGACAGATACGTCCTGTAATTAACCAATCCTGTGTCCACCCAGTTTTGACAGACATTTCAACACAGTGTTCAAAACAGTTGGATGAAACATGTCAGATCCATTTCTGATTTTATTTATACATGCTCCATTTTGGAAAACAAAACAAATATGAGGGTCTTAACTCCAATTCGGTATAGCTTTGTCCATTTCCTTTTAGCCGGTTGGAGTTGCTGAATTGCATACAGCATTAGTTATTTATATTTCCCTCGTAGGCTCCTATCACTTCTCTAAGTAAATGCTATCATGACTTTAGCCACCAAGGCCTTGCTTCACTGAAACAAAAACAAAACCTCGAAGCTCTGTGTAACATGCCTCTCCTGCTGAGCCCCCATGGACCAGGTGTTAAAATTTGGACACTTATTTTTTTCATGCCCTTGATATATGAAAACAAAACCAGAAGGAAGCTTGTTGAGGAAACTGTGTTTTAAACGGTAGTCGCTCGATCTGTTGATTTACAGGCTTCTGATTTACAAGCTGTGAATGAATTGAAGCCTTCAGCAACAGGAAGCATTGCCATTGGGAAACCCTATAGCTACAGCTGGAGCCCAGGGACCTGGTTGACTGCTTACAGGAACACTCACTCCAGGAACCCCTGTAATCAGAGTTGTTAAGCAGAAGGAAATGTCTTCAGTGCTCTTACATGGCTCTTAATCAGATACTGACAGAGTGCCTTTGATCAACACATTTGCACCATGAGGTTAGCCATCGGGTTCAGTCCGTCCGTACAGATTTCACAGTCAGCTCCCAATGTATACAACCAACAGAGGACCTATTCAAACTGATCTTGTTGCTGGCATCATTTCTGTCCTCTAAACCTCCTGGGTCTGTTGCAAGGATTAATGAATCACTTTTTTCCCCCGCTAGTATCTTGCCATCTCTGAATTCGAACTGAGAGAGAAATGTGAGGCATTGTTGGACAAGCCTGCTTGTTTCTTCTTTGATATTTCCACATCTTAATTGAAACCTCAGACAAGTGACGCTGGGCTGTAGCCTGGCGTTAGGCCTTTAAGAACTTGCTAGTGGAGAGAAAGAAACCTCAGGGAGGAATTAGCTACAGACAGAGCTCACTGGTGGGTGAAATGTCCCCGGCTGAGTTACTTTTTATTTGCCAGCTTGGTTGGTAACCAGAATCCGTGACTAGAAATGAAAGTGCCTTGCACTACAGAGCCGAGAAACCCAGAGGGTACGGAGGTGCCAGTGCAAAATCCTGGCAAGGTGCAGCTCCAAATAGGAGGAGAGCATAGCTAGAGATTTTTCTGTGGCTTTAATTGCCTGTGAAATATTCCAAACACATTGTATTGACAGATAAGTTGAACTGACTGCCTTTCGTCCCAGGGAAAGGGAGTGAGGGCTTCTTCATGAGCTTGATGCAGAGATAAAGCTAGATGGAAGGTAATTTTATTACATCCTTTGAGTGTGCATTAAAGAAGCAGAGGACTGGGTGGACGCTTATCTCTCCACATTGATACATTTACCATCAGTAGAAAAATATAAATAAACACTAATAGATTATGAATTTGTATAGAACTATGGGGCAGAGCTTAAAGTGGGGTTAAAATAAGTTTAATAGAATCCCCAAAGCTGAGTTTTCTGTTAGAGACTGGCATACAAATAACAATATTTATTCAAGAATGAATAACTACAGTAATCCACCACTGGAGGAAGAGATCAGGTTTAAATAGTATTATTTTAAATATTAAATAGAAATTTCAAAATATGATACAGTACTTGAATCACTTAGTTTTTATTTTCAGAAGTTAGAAACAGGAAACTGAGGAATTATCTACCATGCTTTAATATCTGGCCTACAAAAAACAATGGAAAAAAATCAGATAAACAATTACGGCTGCTTGAAGATACATTATGCTGACCTTTATATCAATTAAAGTTCAGTGGAGAACCTTTTTCTTCCATTTCCCCAAACTAGTTATTATTATTCTAATTTGAAAGAATAGTTAATAATTTATTATAAATTTCAACATGTGTTTAAAAATCAAGTCATAGTCACTTTATTGATTGAGACTCCAGTTGATATTTAAAGCTAACCACAATGTAAAGGAATTAATTCTCAAAACCTTTATAGAATTCATGTATTTCATCTCTCACTTAGATATATTTAATTAAAAGCTGCTAAGTGTGATGCTTTGGTGAGTTTTATCAAAATAATGATAGACTAGTATAATGTTTCATGTTCTTAATTGAGAAAATTGATGTAAGTCTTTAGATGTGCCAAGGAGATAACAGGATGTCCTTTGAAGAGAATGTTGAGAATTGCATGATGTACCCTGTGGGTTTATCTGGTTGTGTGAGAGTCTTCTGATGATAGACAGGAGTTTACTTGGATGAAATAAGATAATGCACATATTCCCTAGAACAGCATTACACAGCAATACATATAGTCCATGCTCCTGGCAGTGAAAGTAATCTTATATTGAATAGCAGTCTTTGTAATTCTCAGTTGAATCTGTTTTAATATCTTACTGCATTCCCCTTTAATTAGAAGTTTAAGGAAAACCTTTGACAATGTTCTTCATTTTATTATGAAAGTTACAATTTAAAGTGTCTGAAGACTACATGTTATCAGAAACAAGCTAGAAACAAAGGAGGTATTTCAATAGAAGTAAAGCTAACTTCTGTTTATGTTCACTTAAAATATATTATAAAAATAGTAAATGCTAGATCTGCTGGTAAAAGATAAATAAAAGGTCTATATAAGTCTGGAATGTGTGTTGATTTGTCTTGCTTATTGTTATAACTGACCTATTGTATCCATTTATTGTTCTACATCCCCACACAGGGACAGAAAGTGAATAATCGAAGCAAAAATCACAACTAAATGTAAACAGGAAAGAAAGTATGCAAATACAAGTGAAAAATGGATCTGCTATTCTTCTTTCCCACATGAAAACACATCTTAAATGCTGTTCAGATTCTACATTAGAATATACTCCAGAGTCAACAGAGAAGTTTAAAAACAGGGTCTAGTGTTAGGGAGTTTGATTTTAGTTTTGTTATTTGTATTCCTTTCATCTTATTTTGTAATAAAACCACCATGGATACTAATTTGAAAATACAAATGTAATTCTGGAGTTAGTCTGAAGAGGTCCAAACGCTGGCTGTGGAGCCCTTCTTGGAATTCAGAACATGCTTACTTACTCTACTGCAGCAAGTTAAAGACAAAGTCTTCTGAGATAGTCTTTTCACATATGATCATATCAAGCCTGAGGAAACAACATAAAGGAATTTTTATAACTTCCCCTCTCACTGATTACATTTTAGGTCAACTTACAGGTCAAAAGGATTCAATTTCCAGGTTTGAGGCATGAATCTGTTTTTTCATTACTTATCTGGGAAGGAAAGGCCATTTCTGATGCTTCATTTCAGGGAGAGTTGCAAAGTTCAACAGGACATCTAACATAGCCCACGTCTCACTGTGCGTCAGCCCCCCCCCCCCCCCAACCCCAACCCCCGCTCCCAGTCACTGCAACAGAATCATTTAGTGCCCAACAAAACGCCTCCTTCTTTAACTCATGCTAAAGTATTTGTAAGTAAAAAGCCATTCTTTGGACACAAATATTGCCAATGGTAAAAAAAGAATATAGGCCTAAGATTTCCCTTTTTTGGGTAAATTAATGTTTTTACATTAAGGTTAGAGTCAGAGAAGAAATGATGGAGCAAGAGAGTGTACAAAAAGAACATGAAAATTCCTAAATATGGATGACAAAATGCCAACAGGAGAACAGAGAGAGTGTGTGGCAAAATGAACAAAGCCACTAAAAAGCTTCTCTGACTATTTTATAAGATAGAGTTTATTTTTGTTGAATGAAAAATTTGAAATTTTTATTTCATGGGTTATTTCTAATTTTGAGTTTTATATAGTATTATATTCACTGGAGAAAAAGAAGTATAACCCTGTCATTTTTACAGTTTAAATCTAAAGATCTTGGACCAATGAGATGACTCAGCAGGTAAGGACACTGACCATCCAGCCTGAGAACTTGAGTTCCATCCCCTGTACTGAAATGGTGGAAAGAATCAACTTCCCAAAGGTTGTCCTTTGGCTTTTGCAAGTACACACACACATGCGCATGCACATGAACACACACACGTACAAGCACACACACACACACACACACATGCACTAAATGTTCTAAACAGTTTTTAAAATTTTAAATGCCTTTATATTGACTAAGTTTGATGATAGTAAAACTAGAGTTTTTTCCACAGATGGATTAAAGAAGATGATCCATCGGGAATTATATCACATCAATATTTTACTTTTCTTTGTTTCTCTATTTTCATTTTTAGCAAGTTTTCAATGAAGGCCACTGAGAACTCTGTAAGATTGTTTACAAGAAAAAGATTCCTATTTTATAGTAATTTTCAGTCAACATTTCAGTATTACTTGTTGACAGATCAGAATGTATATAACATTTTTCTTCTACAAGATGACCTAGACATTATTCACATAAAAATTTTATTTGCGATTATAAAGAGACTGAATCATAAATTTGTAATAAATAAATTTGTAATAATGAATAAAATTTGAGCATTCTTGATTTTATTCATAAAGATCATAAGTTTTAATGAAAACAATTTAAGAGTAAAGATTTATCAGAAATTCAAAGAGAATATTGGACACATAACAGTTAAAAATTCAATAAATTCAAAACCTCTAAGAATAAATTAATGAAGATTTTTTCCATAGCACTAGAGATATGTTCTTAAACATGCTCTTGGTGACAATGTGACTGTCACTGACTTAAGCTACTGTGGCTGTTATCTTCCAAAGTTGCCTTAGTAACTATACAGACATATCCTAATATTGAAGCCTTTTGTTGACAGGGTTGTATTTGAGAGCAACTGACAAACAGGTAACCATAAGTAGCACATATCTAAAGAATCACTCTTGATTATTTCTTTTAATAGGAATATTGTTGCAGAATATCTCAGCATACTGTGTGAAAGACACCTTCTGATTGGTTTCATAAAGAATTAAATGGTCAATAGCTAGGCAGGAGATGTTAGGAGGGACTTCTGTGTAGAGAGAGGATGAATTTAGCCATGAAAGAAGCCAGCAAGACATGGAGCAAGACAGATGTACAGAATGGAAGAGAGATTAAAAAAATGTGGAAGAACATAGACTAATAGAAATAGGTTAATTTAAGGCATAAGAGTTAGTTTGGAACAAGCCTAAGCTAAAGGCCAAGTTTCCATAATAATAATAAGTCTTTATGCCATTATTTGGGATCTGGCCATCCAAAAAAACGTCTAACAAGAAAGACTTGCTATATTTGGCACCCAAATATATGCCTGACCCATACATCCAAACATAGAGTCTGAGAAAGAAAGAAAACAAAAAACAAAAAACAAAAATGTTCCAAACATAAAGTCAGATGAGGCTTTCTGCCAACCATGGGAAGGCTCAATGCTTATGGCACACACAGGCACAGCTCCTTAAGAAGCCCTGCTATGCAGCAGAGCACTTAAATGGCATGCTGCTGGTGGGAGACTAGTTAGAAATACCTGACACAACACAGGCCCAGAAACTTCCCAGAGCTGGGACGGATAGATGCAGTACCAGGCCAGGGCCTGCAGGCATGAGGCTTGGCTCTCACTGACTCAAAGCAGGCAGAGCCAGCCACCAGCACCATATGCTAGGCAGAGCCACAGGGAATGTAGCCTAGTTGGCTGCCTAGCTTTTTAAGGTTTGGCTCATGTGGTCAGAGAAATGGTGCAGATGCACAAAAGAAAAAACAAATAAAGAAAGAAGAGAAAAGGAAAGAAAAGAACAGAAAAGAAAAGAAAAAAACTAGGTCCAGGCCAAGAAAACCTCTGAACATGTACAGTATGCTTAAAAATTTGCTCAGGTGATGAAGAAAGAAAAGAAAATGGGTATAGTAAGTCATAAAAATAAATAGTTTGAAAATAATAAGTAAAGTCTTTAAAGAGAGAGTAAAGTAATATAAAAGAAATAAGCCACATATGGATGGGAAATAAACAGGGAATCTGGATCCTGTGTGGTACTCTGTTGGCTTTGAAATTAAATGCTAATAAATAAACAAACAAACAAAAAACAGCATCTGCTGAGAGATATTGGATTGTGGAGAAAATTACTGAATTAAATCAGCCTATATAATCTCAATACTATCTTAAGTTCAGGATGGAAGTCAGGAAATGTGTTAAACGGGGGGCGGGGGAGGTTATGCTTTTGTTTCCATAGGGGAAAAAAAGGCATAGATTTCTTCAATATTAATACAGATCAAATTTGATTGAGCGATACCCCCTGAAATCTAGGCTTCAGGCATGAAGAAAGAAACCAAGAAAAACTATGACAGGTGACATGTATGCTGATCCCTCTACTATGGGAACATCTCTGATACTGGATTAGACATGATAAACCTTCTTAGCTATAGAGTCATCATGACTTATTATTACATGCCAACCTTTCATATGGCATGGATAAAGATTTTTATTACAATTTGGTTATACAGTCCAAACAGGCTTATAAAGTTGACAGGTGTCCTTTAGCTGCCCCAAAACAGAACAGAGAATCAATCATCTTTAGCTGATTTATGCATAGTATACATTCACATATGTGTTACTGCAGATACATATGCTTCCTTTAAAAGTTTGTGCATTTTTAGGGAAAAAAGGACCAGAGACCAATGAAGACAAGTAGCCCAGATGATTCAGCCTCACAAAATGCCTTGTTACAATTTCCTCAAAATTCTGCATATAGAACAACTTCAAAGACTACTCTAGCTAGGGCTTCAGATAAGCCTGTGCTTTCCCATTACACAGAGACTGGACAAGAAATTATATACCTAGCTCTTCCAGGACTTGTCCACTATCTCAATTTTCTCAGAGTTCCCTAAAGAAGCTGTCACCTCAAGACAGCAAGAAGTAATTTTAAGAACATAATGCCCACATTTATGACAGGTGGATTGAGTGGTTTTTGTTTGTTTGGTAACTTATAGATGTTTGCCATCATTTGGGGGATTGGTTGCGAATTGTACTTGTCATGGTCAAGGAGGAAACAAAGCAAAGGAGGTTAGATTCAGGAATCTCTTTATTAAAAGATAACAAGGGGTGATATAGTAATTATAGGATAAAGGGTAGATTATTGAATCTACTTTTAAACTAAAAAGCATCTATTAATCTCAAGTATTTTACATTGGTATGGGTTTTTTGTATATTGATATTACTGATATTGTATGTTATTTTTATAACATAATATATATATATATATATATATATATGTTTTTACTCTTAAGGTATTGTACCTATGCAGCTCATTTAAAAATGTAAAGTTTTAGTCCTTGAAAGCTATTACTATAAACTATTTAAGAATATTAAAAAATATGGGTTAGTAGTTAGCCATCTATAACAATCAAATTTGTGGTCATATTAAGCATGTTTCCAAGGTTGAGCAGAGAAATATTTTAGATAAAAAAAGTGGTCTTCAAACACTTCAGAGACCTACAGAATATGACATTTAAGATGTTTTAATAACATAAGGTTTTTCAACAGTGAAACATGTCTGCTCCTGGAAGCACCAATCTACTTCAAAAAATGATGACGGGCATCAAAGAACCTCTCTATGGAAGTATGCTTTCACAGAGGCATAGTTAGCCACTGGGCAAGAAACATCCCTTGCCTTGACTGCTGAGAGTATGCTGTCCAAATTGGACAGGCAGGATACAAAAGAAGGTAGCTCCCAAACTTTGCCAAGACAAGGTAGGACAGTTCTTAAAAATTCCTGCTTCACTGAAAGGTCTGTCAGATATTCTAGGTCTGTAGGTTGATGATGGATGCACCAATGTTGCAGAGGAAACAAGGGTAGCTTTCCAGGCAGGCAGATGTCTCTATCATTTCTATAGTTTTGGAAGTTGTTTACTCTGCACTTCCTGTTTACTCAGGTAGTATTTTATCCTTCTTGGGTCTCTGATGGGGGTGAAGACTAAATTAGTTATAGTTTTGCAGTTTTCCTTGTTAACAAATTCAGAAAATAAACTTAGAAAAGAGATTTAAACTTTACAAAGGTTGAGAGACAGAAAAGCTTAAATTGTTTATTTACGAAAAGGTTTTAAGGTCTAAAAGGATATTTTTAGGCTAGTAATACAAGTTATGATAGAAACTGGTTTAAATATAAAACTTGGACTCATCAACATAGGATAGATAATAGAGTAATTTCTCCAAATTTACCGAATACAAATGGACTGGACATTGTGGATGTAATTTTTCCAGGTAATTGTTTTTATTGCATATAGTTTTACTGTGTTAGAGTTAACACCGTTCCTTTTTACTTAGACAAAAAGGGAGAAATGTTGTAGGATATTTGATCACACTGTGTGAAAGGCACTTTCTGATTGGTTTACTACAGAGCCTAATGGCTAATAGCTAGGCAGGAGAGGTTAAGCAGGACTTCTGTGCAGAAAGAGGAACTCAAGATGAATCTAACCATGAGAGAGATACCAGCAAGACACGGCACAAGTCAGGTATACAGAATGGAGGAGAGGTAAAAAGCCATGTGACAGAATGTAGATTAATAGAAGTAGATTAATTTAAGTTATAAGAGTTGGGTTGGGAATAAGCCTAAGCAAAACATCAAGATTTCATAATTAATAATAAGTCTCCATGTCATTATTTGGGGGTTGGCAGTGCAAACGAAGTACAACAAGAAAGACTTGCTACAGAATATATCTGAAGAATCACTGTAGTCAATTAATAAAAATAGTAATCACCCAGAAGGGTTTTTATGTCTTTTAAAATTAATTCTTGCTTCCAGATTTCTCCTCCACTGTAATGACATGTGATCCTAGTCTCTTTGTATAGTTATAGATGACTGTCATGTCCTAAGGAGTGATTCTTGACAATACTTGATCTGATCAACCTTTTAATTTTCTTCATTTTAATGTTTGTATAGTGGTGTCTTATTAGGTTTTCATTCAATTTCCTAGTAAGATTTTAAAATTTTTAGGATTACATTGTACCATGCACCTGTGGGACACTTGTATATCTTTTAAAGCAAAGTGTCTATTCACAATGTCTGAGGGGGTCTTCATTGAAATTGTTGCCTTATTATTGAGTTGGAAAAGATTTATATGTTCTATGTGAAATCCTAATGACAGCAATATTTTAAAAGTGGTTCTCTTTTTTCCTTTGACTTTTACTTATAAATATATATGTATTTTAAAGAGCAAAAGCATTAGACTATTCATCAAGGTTTTACTCCTTGCCCAAGGTTTTTGTTTCCTTTTTATAATTCTTTTTCAAAATAAAGGTCTGTAACACTTTAGCCTAATTTCTCCTCCAGAAACTGTATTATTTTCACTCTTCCACTTAATTCTATGATCTGTGAGTAAATGTAATGGTATCTATACAGTACTTTTAGGAATAAACACTAGTTAAGTTAATGGTAAAGCTATAGCATAGGGAAGAAAAAATGGTTTTAATTTGCATAGAATTTAGGGAAAAAACCCTCCCTGTTAGTGTGAGTAGTAAACTGGGCTAGCATAGAGGGTGTCTACTACAAGGTGATAGAATATGGTAGGTGACTAAGTAAACTATCATTTCTTACTTTTTTTTCCTTAAGTGATGAAGAAAACTGAGAAATCAAAAAGCTGACAAGGCTTCTTCTATCCCTCTTGCTGATGCTTGACCATCATAATCTTCTGTGAAGTTTGCATAGTTCATATCCAAATGATCCTTTTCATCACCTTCTACAAGATTCGTACTCAAATATGATCCACAATTCAACATATGTCACATCACTTCACAAGAGCTGTTCAGAATGCAAAATTACAAGCTAGAGATATGGTTTGTAAAATGCTCACCTAACAAACACACAAGGCCCCATCATGTTAAGCACTTCACAAACCTGGTGCAATGTGCATGCCTGTTATCCCAGCACTTGGGAAGTAAAGGCAGGATGCTCAGAAGTTCAAGGGCGTCTTCTACAGCATAGTAAGTTATAAAGGTCATGAAACAAAAACAAATATATGATTTTTGAATCCAACTTCCTAATTCAGAATTTGCATTTTGGCAGAATCCTAGGGGATGTCTGTGTGTGTGGTATTCACATTTGGGAAGTTCCTACTTCATTATTGTTCTGTCATTGGGACCCATGATTGGCTTCGCAGCCTGTGATAATGCAGCTTGATAAAGGGTCTTTCACAGAAGAGCAAGACTTCTTATAGAACTGGGTTGGGACTGTGGGATAGCCAAGCATGTGCATCTGTAGCCAATATGCAGAAGCCCCAAGAATTCCTCCTCTCTTTCCCAATACCTTCTTCTGGGTTCCATCTGTCAGCCTGAGATTAAGTATGTCAGCTACAGCAGCAAAAGAAAAATCACTCTATCTTACTCATGCCAGTTGGAGGATGCTTTGTGCATTCTCTCCCTCTGGCTACTTGTATCTTCTAAGCCAGAGCATTAAGATCTGGCTTAGCTTCATCAGAAGCATTCAGTGGGAGAGAAAGTAGAGAACACGTGTGTGATAGTAGAACAAGTATCTAGGAATATGCAGCTTGTATTTTCATAGGTAGATGCTACTCACATATTTTTCTCCTAGAATAACTCACAATGATAAAATAATTATAGTGTTGACAGCTGGCCAACTTCAGAACAGATAAAACCTGGACCGGACATGTTAGTCACTAGCTGGGTTAAAGGGTGAATCACTGTCTCCCGACGCATTTTCTTTAAGCTATGTTCTGGATTCCTGGCAGTGTGTGGGAAACAGATCTGTGTGCTTCACTATGAGCCTGACAGGTTTCTTTGTAGCTGATTAGATGAGAGGTCAGACTGAAGGTAACAGTCAAGATTATGCTCATTTCCTGATAGCATGTAAACAGGACGAAAAACAGACACGGCCTTCTTAGCACTCTATTCTCTCTCCGCAGGACAGAACTGAGCAGAAACCTGGTGCTTCATCAAAGACTGGGGATCTCCTCAGGATCCATGAAAACAGAGGTTTGGTTATTTTATGGATGTGTGAGACCAGAGGAAGGCAGAGAGGAGTCCAGTAGGAGTGGAAATGTATTGAGTGGGAAAAAGTGAGTGTTGATGGACACCTTGACACCATAAAGAAGCCTGGGAATGGGGGCACCTGGCTAGGAATGCAGGCCGTACAGTTTAGTAGGTTTGGCCCAGGGGAAAAGAGGGAGGGAAATATGCATCCAGAAATACTACAGACTCCAGAAGAAATCTGCCACACATGGTCCAGACAGAGGTCTAGGATGTGACAGGCAGGAGTAGCTTTCTCCATTGTGAGGCTTGTCAGACAGTAGTCTGTAGAGGAGTTTGAGCTGGAGCTGGACTTTCCAAATGCAGCTTAGAGACACATAGTATAAAGATGACAGGTATACCTGAAGGAGAGCTCTGCTCACTCTCTCTCTTTCTCTCTCTCTCTTTCTCTCTCTCCTGTATTTGTGTGTGGGGTGTGTGTGTGTGTGTGTGTGTGTGTGTGTGTGTGTGTGAGAGAGAGAGAGAGAGAGAGAGAGAGAGAGAGAGAGAGAGAGAGAGAGAGAGAGAGAGAGAGAGAGAGACTGTTCTCAAGAGAATCATAGACGTTCCCAAAGCCTGAATGATAATGGTTCTTGCAGACCTCCTGGCAGCTCTTCCCAATGAGGTCCTAGGTATCAAGAGTTACTTGTTAATGTATTCCTAGCAGCTTGCCAGGGAATAGACAGAATTCATTTCTTACTGGAGGTTTTGAAACATGTCCCTTCATGTTTAAAAAAAAAAGGCTGTTTTTCCAGGTTCCTAGGTGCTAGGTAGCGGTTTGGGTGAACGGTAATGTTCTTGTAGGCAAGTAGTATGTTGTCACTGTTAGCAGCTTTAGATTTTACTCTGAAGTCTTTTACACAAACGCTTATAACAAGACTCCAGGACTCAACTCCTTTAGTATGTTTTCTCCTTTCTCATGTTACGGGGTATTACATTTGGAATGACTGTGGGCGGGGCAGTAGTTAAATGAGTGTATGAGCACTCCCATCACTTCATGTGTCTAGAATTTTGTAACCTTCTTGTCATGTTGAACTATATCCTAGATTGTTTTAATCAATGGCAGCTCTACTGTGGTACAGACGAACTGAAGGGATTCCTGGGCTCTGTTTTGATTCCCCATTGAAATTCTTGCAACTCCATTCTCCTGGCTCCTCTAAGTCTCTGGTGATTATTGTTCCATTCTTTTGTCCTTTTTAAAAAATTTTTTGTTTTGTTTTTGTTTTTGTTTTTGTTTTTTCTGCATAACCCTGGCTGTCCTGGAACTCACTCTGTAGACCAGGCTGGCCTCAAACTCAGAGATCCACCTGCCTCTGACTCCCAAATGCTGAGATTAAAGGCATAGGCCACCAGTGCCCGGCCCATTCATTTTTCTATGAAATAGACTTAATCCTTTTCATAAAGTAAGTGAGATCATGTGGCACTTTTGTTCTACATCTAGTTTATGTCACTTAGCACAATGACTTCTATTTCCACTCACATTGCTGTGAGTGTTAGGATTTTCATTGTTTCTAAGGCCGAATAATGTTCCATTGTGTATTTTTGTGGGTGGAACCTGAAATGTCCTCTCCAAAGCTCAGGTCTCTGTTGTTTCTTCCCTAGTTTGGTAGCGCTGTGGGAGGCTGAGGTGTTGGGGCATACAAATGTGGTTCAGAATTGTTCACTACTGACGGGACTAGAACAGGTGGTGAGGGAGCTCTCCACGCTTGAGAGCCTTTCTGACAGTTCAGTGAATGACTGCAGTAGTGTGGGAAAGCACTAGGCCAATGTCTCCCGAATAGAGAGGGCAAGTCCCTTTTGGGCAACAATGTTAGCATGATCCAAGTTAGGTAGGAGGAGTAAGGTAGGAGGAGATTGAGTGATTAGACAGAAATTTGAGGTTCTTGGTTAAACTGAGACTTGTGTGGGTACCAGAAACCTTAACGTGTAATCTCAGACCTTGAGCCACATACTTCCCTTAAAGTATGTTTTCTCATAAAAAAAGAATAAAAGAAAGGGTTGGGATTATGGTTTGAGAAGTGAACTGATACAAATATTCATTTAGTAGCATACTGTACCTGAAAGCTGAAAGCCTACAGCAGATGCAAATTCCAAACCTTGTGATAATTCCTTAAGATTGTGAAATCATCAAAATATATATGAATCAAGTTTTACAATACTGTCTGATGGGTGGATGGCCATTGGACCATTTCTTTGGGTTCTTAAGCATGAACTATATAATATTAACATTCAATATAAAGTAAATACATGGAAAAAAGAGTTGTGGCATAGCTAACAGAAGTACATCATTAGGGATGGATGACCCATGATGATCAGAGTCCAAGTCCTGTTTCTGGTGCCCCCCCCCTTTCTTCCTAGTCAATGACCGTATGAATAATCCCAAATCACATGCTTCTGGCACCATGAGCTGGGCCATTCTCACTCCTTCCTTGCTTGATGGGTTGAGCCACTCTTCTGTGTTTTTTCTATTAGATGGGCTAAGCTACTCCTTCATGCCTTCCTGGCTTGATGGACAGGTCCTTCTTCTGCTTCTTCCTGGCTTGATGGACAGGTCATTCTGCTTCTTCCTGGCTTGATGAGCTGAGTCACTCCTCCATGCCTTCCTGGCCTGGTGGACTGAGACTCTTTGAAACCATGAACCAAAATAAATCATTCCTCCCTTAAGTCATTGTCAGTTATTCTCTCATAGCGTTGCAAAAGCAACTGAAGCTCATGCATACATAGTATTTCTTTTATCTATACACTCACTGAAGGAAATCGAGGTTGAGTCCCTATTTTAGCTGTTATGAACAGTACTGTAACAAACCTGAGCACTGAATTCTCCCCATTGGTGTTGCACACCATTTGTCTAAGTTACGGCACTCTCTGCCTTCACTTTCAACTCTTTCTTGGGCCATATTTGCCTTTGTCAGTAGGCAGATATCACCTTGAATTTGTATACAGAGTTTCCCAGTAGTCTATCACCTTCTCATGGAGTGTTATATGAGGAGAAACAGAGTGTGTGATCGTTGAGAAGGAGCATATGAATCTCTAGGACTTTGTTTGGACACAGTAAAGGGTGAGAATTCCATTAACTAACTAGTTGTTTGTGTTCCCTTAGGGAGTGAAAGGTAAGAAGTATTTCAAACCAGAGATATTTACTCTGATTTAAAAACTCCTAAGTTAATTTCAACAGTCTTTTTGGAAACTTAAAAGCTGATGACAATTATCATGAGTTTGCAACTAAGAATTTGTGTATACCATTTATATTGCAAATAAACCATAATTCTTAAATACAAATCAAGTAATTGTATATGGCCACAGTTCATCTATAACAGATATTTGTGCCATGATTTATATATATAAACACAAACACATAACACACATATGACATGTAGCATAACAAACATGTTGTATATATGCAGTATATGTGTATATGTATATATGTGCATATGTATACATATATGTAATATACATACACACATGCAGTATATATATTGCAAATCATAAGTGCTGGCTTAGAACATTATTATTACCCTTTGGTGAGAATAGCTTTCAAGTTGTCTATTGAAATCTGAGAAAACCTCAGTGATTATGTTTGACAAAGGTTGATGTTCAGGACATAGAAAGGACTCCAAAACACAATATAGAACTGACTAATTAAAACTGATTGATATAACTAAATAAAAAAAACTTAAAGGAAAAAATAATTATTTGCCAACAGATGCATAAGAAAAATAAAGCATCAAGAAAAGGTAAATCAAAACCAAAATGAGATTATCAGCTCAAGACTTTAGGAACAGCTATGATTAAGGTGACTAAGCATTTCTGTGAGGATACAGAACAAAGGAAACCCTTGTACAGTGTGTCTAGAAATGTAAATTAGTACAACCACTGTGGAAAATAGGAGGCAATTTCTGAAAACAGTAAAAATAGAATTACCATTGGAGCCAGCATTCTTACATATATTTTATTTATTTATTCAGTCCTTTATTCCTTTATTCCTTTATTTATTTATTTATTTATTTATTTATTTATTTATTTATTTATTTATTTGCTTACTTACTTATTATACATGCTAGAGATTGATCCCAGGGAATTGCATGCTCTATTCCCTGCCCTTAATTTCTCTTTTAAGTTATGACATATGGAACATGGTCAGCAGATGACTAGACTTACTATTATTTTTCCATATTTAGATAATTACAAAGTCTACCCCAAAATTCATTTCCTAAAAATACTGAGATTCTTTCTAGAGGAAAAAGGCATGAACATTTAGCTGTTAAAGTACCTAGTTCCCATTCCTAGCATGTGAGGAAAAGAAAGGATTGGTGAGGTTGGGGAAAATAGAGAAAGGAATTCTACCTAAAATAGAGATGGTGCTCTATAAAATTTGAGGGTGTTTTCTGGAGAAATTACATTTACATTAGCAAAAAACAATTTTTAGATAGGTCAACAAAATTTTCTCATGTTTTACCATAAAGAAAGTTATCTGAAGCCAAGATAATCGACCAAATACAGTAATACAGATTTGGGGTGAAAAGTAGTCCACAGGAGCACCCAGACACCAGGGCAAGGGTTAAGTTGCTTGCTGTTATGGTTAGTCTTAATATTTCATCAACAATGACTGGGTACTGATTTGGAGTATGAGAGAATTCAGATTGCACAGATGTAGATCACACATATGTTTGGGGTCATAGTCTAGTCTAAGTGCCACTTCTCAGACTGTAGGCATGTAGGGAATAATGAAGGTTTTTCAAATTAAAGTAAAGCAATGCAGACAGAGCCAAATCTTTAGAAGGCCCTTTATATGTTCATATTTGTAATTTTAAGCCTGTTTCCTTTCATCCTCCTCTTCCCCTGTCTCTTCATCCCCCTTTTTCCTTTACTGCTTAGCCTTCATTTATACCCTGCAATTGTCTCCCAAGTCAGTCATTTCTTCACAACCACACCCAGTTCAACAGTCCTATTAAAACTGGGAGGCAGAGGCAGGTGGATCTCTGAGTTTAAGGTCAGCCTGGTCTACAGAGCCAGTTCCAGGACAGCCAAGGCTACACAGAAAAACCCTGTCTCAAACGAACAAACAAACAAAAATACAAAGAAAACAAAAAACAAAGCAAAAAAAACCCCACAGAAACAAACAAACAAAAACAAAGGAAACAAACCAAACCAACCAAACAAACAAAAACCCCAAGAGCTGAGCACTGATACGGAATATGATCATAGTATCATTTCTTTCATAATAGTCCGAACAAGAAGGTCAATATAAGGAGAACTACACTGACAAACTCTCCACTCTGCTGCTCTAGCTTTCTGTGGTCAGCTAGCTATACAGCATGCTTGCTTTCTTTAATTCCATTGTGTTGGTAATATAGATTTCTGAAACAGAAACAGCCAAACTCATAATAAGAATGGAATGGTATTTCTATTTGCTACTCTCTGCTGTGCCTTGGCAGTCTTGTATGGGCTCCAGGGGACCTGTCAGGTACAAAGACAGCCTCAGATTCCTTTAAGACAGTGTTCTTCTTTCGGAAAGGAGCACAGAGAGGCCTGCAACTATAGCGATGAAGACTATAACTTTGAAGACCATCTTAGGTTTAAGATTCAGAGAGAGAGCAAGAGAAAGAAAAAATGGGTAAGGGGTTTACATTTAAATTCCAAGGTTATATATACCAAATTCTGTTAAAAGAACCACTTATTTACTATCTAAATATCCAGCAAGTCAAGATAAGAAGTTAAAACCCATACCATAAATATGGTAAATAGGGTGAATTAGAAGAACGAGGAATAGGGTTGTTCTGCATGAGTTTTCAATTTGGTAAGGGAAGTAACATGTAAATATGATGAATGTAATAATACTAGTTGACAGAATCATAAACAGAGCAGACTGTTAGAACTGCATTTCAACATAGGAACCAGTAGAGCCTTATTGCTGATAAGATTTGTTTTGTAGAAAAAAAAAGGATAGTCAAATATAATACACATTACACTCATATATAGAGGAAAACTCTGCATTGGGAACTTAGGTAGTTTGTGTTATGGGATGTTTAAGCCTTTAATATAGCTCTATAGGTAATCATTTTACAAGAAACATGTATGGAAATATTCTGGATTCCCAACTCAGAAATGGTACACACAGACTAGTGGAGGAGAACATAGTATGCTTGGATGGGTCTAAATTACAACTTGTGGATTAAACCATAAATAATATTAGTTACAGTTAAGAACTCTAAAAGATAGCTGGACATGGTTAAAACACCTATAATCCCAGTACTTGGCTAAAGACAAGAGGATTAGGAATTCAAGGCCATCCATACCTGTGTGGGAAGATCAGGAAAACAAGGTCATAGCTAAGTAATGAGTTAAGGTTGCCTGATACTTAGCCTAGAAAACAAGCAAATACAAAATCTAAAACATCTTGTTATAAGAGCCAAGTAAAATTCAGATCAACTATATTAGTCAAATGAAGCAAGATGTATGAACATGACAAGTCAAATAGAGAGAAAGCTTGGGGAAGACTGAGCACTGTGAAGCCAAATAAGATATGTTTCTATAGTAAACAGAGGCTCATAAATGTCTGGCTGACAAAAAAAGTTAGGGATGGTAGGTTGATCAGAGAAGGTGCTGACCTAGAAAATGTGTGACATTGATTTATTTTTTACTTCACAAAACGAGTTTTGATAAATCATTGAAGACCACTCAACAATAATAGACAAAGTAACACAAGGAAGATCAAGCTCTAAGCATAAACTACCAATCTCAAGGAATTTAATTCTTAAGGAACTAGTTATTGAATGGCTCTTTGGAAATGACATCTGCAGAAAATATGCTTACTTGAGTTAGTGTCAGCTTTTGTCTCTGAATAATGAAGATTTAATGTAGATAAAAGAGTAAAGAACCACAGAAAAAGTCTAGTGAACTAGAGAGAACAGGGAAGGAGAGAAGAATGGAGGTGTTAGTATTTATTATTTTCCTTAGGAGAAGAGACGTGATGAGAGGTGTGATACCCTATTACTCCCCTTCTTTTGATTGTTTTTCTATGATCTCACCTATATTACATTCTACAGCCTTCTGTCTGCCTTGGAAACAGGGAGCATGGTTCACTCACATTTACAGACATTGTTTGTTTCTATAAAGCTGCAAATGCCTTCTGAATGTCTTGATCATTCTGACTGGGGATCACTTCTCTAAATGGGCAGTCAGTGCTAGCATTCAGACTTCTAGAAACATATTTCCCTTGCATTTAGTTTATGATGAAAAGAATAATTCAGTTGCCATACTATTTCTTTCAAGCAAATGGTATCTCTTGATAAGTATAAGATAATTAAAAAATGAGGTTTAGTATTCATCTATAACAATCAAATTTGTGGACATGTTAGGTATATTTTCCAGGTCAAACAGATATGTATTTTAGACAGACAGATGGTCTTCAAATACTTCTGAGAGCTACAGAATATAGTATTTAAGATGTTCTAATAACATACGGCTTTTCATGACACTGAGACACATCTGCTCGTGGGAGCATCAGTTAAATTCAAAAGAGGATGACAGGTATTGAAGAACCTCTCTATGGAGTTTGCTTTCATTTGTGGCAACGTTAGCCACTGGGCAAAGAAATTGTCCTTGCCTCAGCTGCTGAAAGAATGCTGTTCCAATCAGACATGCAGGACACAAAAGGAAGCGACTGCCAAACTTTGCTAAGACAGGATAGGGCAGTCCTTTAAAATTCCTGCTTTAGAGAAAAATCTGTCAGATATTTTAGGTAAGCTGACAGAAGATGGATTCCCCAACATTATGGAAAATCCTTGAGTGACTCTCAAGGCAACCAGCTATTTCTGTCACTTCTACAGTTTTGGAAGTTCTTTTCTGTGTATTTCTTGTTTAGTCTGTTAATATTATATTCTTCTTGGGTCTCTTATGGAGTTAAAGACTAGATAGTTATATTTACAGTTTTCCTTCTTACAAATTAAAAGAGGAAACCCACAAAAAGGTATAAACTTTATAAGTTTGAGAGACATAAAAGCTTAAATTGCTAATCTAAGAAGATGATTTGAGGTCTAAAAAATAATTTTGGGTTGGTAATACAAGTTAGTATAGAAAATGAATTAGATACAAAACTTTGGACTCCCCAAGATAGGATAGATAATGGAATATTTTCTCTGAATTTGCCGAATGCAAATGGACTAGACATTGTGAATGTAATTCTTACCTGATCATTGCTCTTATTGTATATAGCTTTACTGTGTTACAGTTAAAACTTTTCTTTTGTATTTGGGCAAAATGGGGAGATACTATGGAATAATTTTTATTTTATTTTATTTTATTTGTACACTGTGAAGATGTGACTTTGCCATGGCACCTTCTGATTGGTTTAATGAATAGCTGAATGGTCAATAGCTAGGCAGGAGAAGGTTAGGCGGGACTTCCAGGCAGAGAGAGAAGAAAAGGAGATGAATCTAGGAATGGGAGATATAGCAGAGGACATGGAGAAGAGACAGGAGGTGCAAGATAGAATAGAGGTAACACCATATGGCAAAATGTAGATTTTTTTTTTTTAAATTTATTTATTTATTATGTATACAGAAGAGGGCGCCAGATCTCATTACAGATGGTTGTGAGCCACCATGTGGGTGCTGGGAATTGAACTCAGGACCTCTGCAGGAGCAGTCGGTGCTCTTAACCTCTGAGCCATCTCTCCAGCCCTAAAATGTAGATTTCAAAATAGGGATTAATTTAAGTTATAAGAGCTGGTTGAAACAAGCCTAAGTAAAGGCCAAGATTTCATAATTAATAATAAGTCTCTACATCATGATTTGGGAGCTGGCTGGTGGGAGAGAAAAAAGACTAGCTTCAATTGATTTTTACCTTGGTTTGAAAAAGATCTCTTAAAATAAAAAATATACAAAGTCTAATTTGAATATCATGCAAACTGGTGGCTAATTATCAATAAACTTACATTTTTGTTAATGGTTTAGTTAGCTATGTGTAATACTATCTCATTATGACATCTTATACTTTTGTACAATTGGACTTTGTTCATACTTGCTCTCATTACCTTGTGCTTCTTGTATGTGCAAACACAGAAGTATGATTTTCTTCTCCTATTTTTGTTGCAATTATCTAGAAATCTACTGGATAGTCCTATCCTAAAAAGACTGTTCTATTAGCTGGGATTAGATATCTCAATGGAAGATGACAGATCTTCCTTCATGTCAAGTTGTTAGTCAAGTATCTCCAGGATGCATTTTTTCTAGATTTCTTTTTTACTATAAAAATGGGAGCACAGCTCACTCACATACCTGACACTTCATGAGAAGATACAGCAGCTGTTTTTTTTTTTATTTATTTTTTTCATTCTTATCCAGTTTACAGAGAAAGCTCATTGCTGTGTAAGGTACTATTCCTGGGAAAAGATTCTTGCAGAAAAGTTTCCTTTGCATTATGCACAAAAAGAAAGACATGCTACAAAGTGGATACATCTTCTAGTATTTAATTTTATCACAATGCATGAGGCAATCCTCAAGATTCTCTAAGTGTCAATAATTTTTTTTGCCTGCGTGCGTGTGCATGTTGAATGTGTAGAAATCTTTGTGTGTGCAGATGAATTTGCACATGTGTGTGGAATCTTCAGTTGCTTTTTATCTTATTTTGTGAGACTAAGTCTCCCTCTGAACCTGAAACTCACTAATTAGGTTAGGCTGGTTATCCATCAAACCCAAGAGATCCTCATTTCTCTACCTCTTCAGAGCTGTGATTATAGGCCAAAGCCTTTAAGGCTGGCGTTTTACAGGTTTTGTAGGATACAGTAAGCATGTTACTAACTAAGCCATCTTTTCAATCCTTGTAAATGTCAATGCTTATGAAACACCAAAAACACTTAGTTCTCAAAAGGAAAACTCATCAGTGTTGTACTTAAAAAGTTCATGTAATTTTCAAGGAAAGGAAAACAAATAACTCTTAAATAAGATAATCTTCAGGGCTTGTCCATCTAATAAACTGCTTCAAAAGTTACTGGCATCTAAAAATGTACTCTTCCACAAAGTTTGAATTTTTTGTTGCTTGAGAACACATACACATGTTAAGGAGGAATGTTGTAGTGCAAATGGAAAGTAAGAACGACAAGACAACTGGAGCCCAGTGAAAACAGCACACTTGGGATGACTTTCTGCAGAAATGCGTAGCAGTGCTGTGGAAAAAGCATCAACACCGAGGATTTCAGGTATAATTGAGGTCAACTAGGGGTAGGGAGGAGGGGGATTGGGGAGAGGAAACTTCGGAACAATAGCAGAGGAATTCAAAGATTCTCTAGTAAGAGAGGAGAAAAGATTCCACAATCCAAACATGCCCATGCACACATGCATGCATGCAGGCATGCAGGCATGCAGGCAACCAAGCCACGTACACCACGCACTCCAGGAAGAAGGCAGTTAGCCTGAACAAAGATAGAAAAACACAGTATTCTAAAACCATTAACAACAGAATGCTGCTTATAAAAACGCACCTTTCTTAGCCAAAGAAGTGTAAAGCGTCTTCTTAATCAATGTATCTAGACACAGAGACCTGGAATCTATATCTGTATGAGTCCCAAGCATGATTACTTTTGTAGGAGTTAAAGGATCACTGCTGATTCTGCTGCACCTTCTCATGTCAAATTTGGATGAAGTAGAAGAAGAAGGAAAATATACTCACAAAAGGATTACAGAGTGGGCACATCGTTGCTGATACTCTAAGATATTTTTAAGAATAAACAATTTACTAAGATCTATATATTAAAGTCTTTGGTATACACAACTATACAAATTTACTATGGCAAATTGTCAACTAAAAACTAGAAGGCCTATTTCCAAATAAGAAAGTTATAATTGCATCTGAAATACAATAGAGATGTTTTTAGATGTTTAGATGTTTTAGAGAGGTATTTCCGTGGTAGAATTAATAAGAACTTAAAAGTTCTTATTAATAAAATCAAACCTGAGCCAGTTATTGGGGTGAACACTGGAAGGTCAGAGAGACAGAATAAGCCACAGCTATCTCACCTCACTGGATCCTCAGCTGGTCTTGTTTCCTCAGACTGGAGGCCTCTGAGTCCTCATCCAGGATGGGCCTCAGCTGAACTGCTGCTAGAAGCCTGAAAGCTTAACCAGGCCAAATGCTTAACCAGGCCAAATCTTACCCAGCCCAAATGCCTTGAGTTTCTGGTCCTCACGCCTTATATACCTTTCTGCTTTCTACCACCACTCCCTGGGATTGAAAGCTTGCTTTCTGGGATTAAAGGCGTGAGTCACCATGCTTGGGTATATCCTTGAACATATGGATTTCTGCCTCTGGAATGCTAGGATTAAAGGCGTGTGCTACCACTGCCTAACCTCTGTTTAATATTGTGGCTGTTCCGTCTCTGACCCCAGATAAGTTTATTAAGGTACACAATATTTTGGGGGACACAATACCACCACATTTCCTCTCTTTTTGTCTAAAATTAAAAAAGCTTATAACTAATACAAGAAAAACTATCCAATAAGCATATACAATACATATAGTCAAGATTACATTAACAATGTCTAGTCCATTATATTAACAATGTCCAGTCCAGTAACATCTGATAAACTCAGACCAAAAATTTTCATTACTTATTTAAAACAAGTAATTCCTTTTTAAAAGTAGATTCCATAATCTCCCTTTTTATCTTGGGTTCGATCCCCCATACTTAAAAAACATAAAGGAAATTAGACTGTTTAAATAATGTCAAAGTAAAGCAAAGACAAACTAAAGCCTAAGTTTATAGCTCTATGCAAGTAGGTAGGTAGATAGACATAGGCTATAACAGGAGAGAAAGACAGAAGAATTGTTTAACTTTTTTCCATACACAGTATGTGAACATTTTTATTAAAGACTGTGATTCATTAATGAAAAACAATTAGTTTTAGCAAGTTTCTAATTTGAAGTATAATATACTTCTTTAGGAAATCAAATGTCCACTGCTCTTAAGTTTCTAAATCTTTTCCTGTTTGCTAAACTCACCCTGTGACAGATATCAGGTATTGTAACACGGTTGCCATTGTGTGTGTGTTTACATATAATTCAAGAACCAAAACATAAATAAACAAAAGAGCCCACTGTACTAGCCCTGGTACAAGAGCAATTCTGTGCTCAAATTTAGAGATTGGAAACAGATGTAAACATTTCTAATTGTGCATGTTTCAGGCTGCCTTGCATGTACAAACAGTTGCTTTAGAAATTGTGGGTGGGGCCATGCTAACACAAACACCATTTGTTTTTCAAAGTGTAGAACAGGAGATGGGAGTGAATGTAAGCACATTAATCATGAGATGAAATTTATAAAGAGGCCACTCACTTGAGAACTTCTGGTGCCATTCAAAACTAAGTTTTCAAGCTGTTTGATTTTACCCTGTGTCTATGAACTAATATACTCAGCATATAGGAAGGGGGTCTGGGAAGGTATTTGCTCTTTCCCTTTGTTATATCTCCTCTATTCTA
>CABHPR010123540.1:0-17189 GCA_902168415.1 Peromyscus melanophrys
AGTCACCTTCTCAACTCTGAACAACATCTTAAAGAAAGTTTTAACTGTATAAGTATTCTCAGGGTTAAGGGAAAACCTGAATAAATCCTCTGATTTTACTTGCTTCTAGCTGACTTTTAAAAAAAATGTGAATTTTGGAGGTCATGGACATAAGAGATATTTCTCCAGATTACACATCTTGAGAGGATCATGGTGACAACAATTGTCTAAAGACTTTTTAGAGCCTTCAAGATTACTTTTTTTAAATCCACAAAGTTTTCACTTGAGCATGTTCAGGTGTTTGAAGGGTGAACTTTTGATGTCAGAAGGCCTACAATTTGCCCTTCAGATCATACTAACACCATTTTCTGAACCATTTGTGTCCATGGAGATCCATGGTTTCATTATTAGTGTGCAGACACTGATTACCTACACCCACATTTCCGCAGGCCAAAAACAGTACCCTTAAGGGGAATGAGGTGGTGTACTGGAGTCTCTCATCTCCACCCAGCAACTGAATTCTTTTTCAACTTGCTCATTTCATGGTTAACAGACTGTTGGCAGACAAAACTGCCAAGGTTTGATAACATTTCCTTAGGCCACACCTACTGAAGAATGTCTCTCAACGAAGAAGCAAGTCAAACGCTCCCATCGTGCCATAACATGTCTGCTAACTACAGCCTAGGACCAAACAACGAGAAGAGCAGATATAAAGAGCCAACTACAGCCTAGGACAAAACAGTGAGAAGAGCAGATATAAAGAGCTAACTACAGCCTAAGACAAAACAACGAGAAGAGCAGATATAAAGAGCTAACTACAGCCTAGGACAAAACAACGAGAAGAGCAGATATAAAGAGCTAACTACAGCCTAGGACCAAACAACGAGAAGAGCAGATATAAAGAGCCAACTACAGCCTAGGACAAAACAACGAGAAGAGCAGATATAAAGAGCGTCTTGACCAACAGTTCCCAGACTGTCACGTCAGGACAAGTCACAGAAACAGCCATGGCTTAGAAACTTCTTCTAAGACAAGATTCTTCTTTCCTCTTCTAACTCACTACTCATGTTCTCCTCACTCTAAACAACTGTTTTCTAGTTACCAGTAATTCTGGTTTCAATGTACTCATCTACTAAATGGACTAGCTGTCATTTCTTTAAGGATTCCTTTGTTTCTCCCCACCCAATGAATATACTGGACAAGAATTTCATTTGGAATGATGAGTCATGTATGTCACACTGAAATAGGGCTTTTCTCAGAATTTTTCTCTTCTTTCATTTTTTTTGTTTAGTAATTATAACTTTAGTTTAATTTTATCAAAGACAATTCAATGAGTCCATTATCAACAACAAAATTAAGTTGCTTAAAAACAGAACTTGAAATTTTTTCACAAGTAAATAAAAATGTTTATAATGAAAATATAATGAAGACCAAATTTGAAAGGAAAAATCTGAAAGCACCAATAATATTTCTTACCTTTTAAAACAAAATACCACCACCTATTATTCTCCTTTAAAACTCCTCCATTCACTAATCAATTTAGGGTATGAACTACTCCGACCATACTTCCTTCATTCCCTCTTACTGCCCATGAATAAGTCTATATTAAAATTCACTCTGCATTAAGACAAAACAAAAATATGATACATTTTAAAAGCAAAACACTGGTATTCACCTTCAATAATTAATAGTAAGAAATGTTCTATATACCCACTCTTGATTTTTTGATATTGTTTTTCTATTCACTAAGACACTGTGTGTGTGTGTGTGTGCGTGTGTGTGTGTGTGTGTGTGTGTGTGTGTGTGTGTGTGTCTATGTCTATGTCTATCTCTGTCTGTCTGTCTGTCTGTCTGCCTCTTGCTACTTGTGGATAAGATGTAAGAGCTCAGCTATTGTTCCAGAGCCATACTTGCCTGTCTGCTACCACGTTCCCTGCCAGGATGGTCATGGACTAAACCTCTGATACTATAAGCAAGTCTCAAAGGATATGCTTTCTTTTATAAACTGCCTTGACTATGGTTTCTCATTATAGCAACAGAAGAACAACTAAGACAGACAGGGTTTTCTTAAATGCCAAACTAAACAGCCTCCTGCCTCAGCCTTCTAAGTGCTAGCAAACAGGTTAGAATTCTATGCCAGGCCACTTGATTTTCAGAAAGTCATCAGGATTCCATTTCTGTATATGTGATGGAAACAGAATCCAGGGCCTTACACATACTAGTCAAATACACTACCACGTGTGATGGAAATAGAATCCAGGGCCTTACACATACTAGTCAAATACACTACCACTGATAGTCTCTCAGCCTCCTTCCTTGCCAAATTTAATGTGAAGATTTTTTTTAAACATTCTGCTTTGCTATATATAATATACAAAAAGAGAATTAAAAATCATTTTGTTATTATTAAGTGTGATCCTTCAGCAAATTATTTAGAGCCTTTCTGACTTTGCCCAGTGGGATATTACTCCCAACTTCTTCCCAATTCAGATCTTCTGCCATCCATGCTCAGTGTTACCCAACCTTCCTCCTAATACTGGGACAGAAGCCTCAGGTTCGCCACAGGTTTCCTCACAAATGCCAGAATGCCTTCTGCTCTGCCTCTTCTATTGGGAGGCATGAGTCAAATATAGTACAGACAAATAGAGTTACTTGACGTTAGCAGTGGTTCTCAACCTCCCGAATGCTGGGACCTTTAATACAGCTCCCCATGTTGTGGGGACTGCAAACTCTGGTGATATTTTCTTTGTGCACCCCAGTAAAGTTTTTCTGAGAAACAGAGGAAAAAGCCAGCCACTATAGTAAACACAGAGGTCAGGCAATGGTAGGACACACCTTTAATCCTATCACTCGGGAGGCAGAGATCCATCCGGATCTCTGTGAGTTCAAGGCCACATTGGGAACAGAGCCAGGTGTGGTGGCACATGCCTTAAATTCCAATACTAGTTAACCATAAAGATCTGGGAGTCTGTACAGACAAACAGGAAGTGATGTAGCTGAGTGGAGAGAGGAAATGAGATGGCAGAACAGAAAGGCATATAGGCATGGGTACACAGGAAATAGGTCTCTTTGGAGACTGAGGCATCTATAAGGTGAGGTTGGCTGAGGCTTTTCTTATTCTTCTGATTTCTCAGGTTTTTACCTCAATATCTGGGTCTGGGGTTATTTTATTAATAAAACTGTTTAGTAATTCATCTTACACCAAACCACAAAATTATTTTCGTTGCTATCTCATAACTTAATTTTGCTACCCCGACTCCCTCCAGGGGTAGCGACCCACAAGTTGAGAAATACCAACATAAGACAATAAAATGGTTAATATTCAGGAAATGTTTTGAATGACCTATAAATTTTTTCTTCAAAAGAATATTTCATGGTAGCCATTACTGAATTTAAATGACCATTCTATAAGAACATATTTGGTTAGGTGCTTCTTTTATTCCAAAAGCTATTTCAGAAAAAAAAAAAAGGTGGGGGGTTCTCTCTCCCAAACCTAAAAAAAATTGTAGGTCACAGTGCTAACTAAGGCTTTTTCTTGGTCAAAGAGCCAATGCTGTGTCTCCGATATCTTTCTAGCAGTCGGTGTTTAGTGTTATGGACCATGATACTGGGGAGCTAGAAGCATAGAGATGCAGCGCTGGGGTTGGGAGGAGATAGAAAATCTTGATGGGAGGTACTCTCAGGCTGTAAACAGCCAGGACCAAGCTGCAGTTGCTAGTCTTTGAAAAAGCTGATCAACTGTTCCTAACGGTCATACGGGGTGCCCTAGGACAGCTTTACCACCCCTCTTGAGCCTGGTCCATATAAGGTATTTGCTCTGCCAAGTGTCCCATGGGTTTGAGGCCTTGGAGTCCTCAAAATGGCTGTGGCCATGTCAAAATATACATTACTTCACGATTTCATTCACTCAGGGCTTCTTCCTCCTCCTACAGTTACACAATCCGGTTTGATAAAATTTCCCTTCCTTGTATCAGTGGTGTTACACTGAGACAGACAGCTAGTGGCTGGGCAGATATTCTTTGTTTAATCAAAGTCGTTGTGCTGTTAGTTTGTTGTGCTAGTTGTCAGGCAAAAGTATAAGAGATTTTTCCTTTCTGACCTCCAAAATTAAATTTTTGGGTGGGGGTTTACATAAACACATCTATGTAAAGTCTAACCCTTGCAGATCATAAAGGGAGATGTTAGATTTCAACACAGCTTATACAAGTACCATTCAAGAATTCATGTTAAGGTTAGATGATGCCAACTAAACAAAGCCATCTTCAAAATGGTTTTAAATATATAGTTGGGTAAGATAGGGACTTTTGGTACTTAAAAGTTAGTGTTTCTGAGACTAAGCATTTCAATGACTTCATAGTATCTTCCTATACAAATTCATTCCGAAATGGACAATCTCACAGATATTAATAACTACAGGTACCCTTTCTGTGTTGCACTGCAATAATAAACACACTGAGGTCCCACGCATAGAACCTAGCTGGTCCCAGCTTCACTGTACATTGTCTGGATGTCTGTCCCTTCTTCATTCCCTCACTGTCCCTGGTCCAGGCTCCAGGATGGAAGCTGGGCTGGCTTCAGGATGCAGTCCTGTGGGGGAAGGGTTTCTCAGTATAGCCCTGGCTGTCAAGGAACTCATTATGTAGACCACACTGGACTTGAACTCATAGATCTACCTGCCTCCCAAATGCTGGGATTAAAGATGTATGCCACCATACCCAGCTAGTCCTTCTTATTTTATCTTTAAAATTTGCTGTATTCCTTTGCTTTCTTGATATACTTACATATGTACCCCTTGCAGTGTTTATTCTCAAATTATCATAGAAAAATTTTTCTCTGTTTATTATTCAGGTTGAACAAAATCTATAACGTTTTTGGGAAACCTCTGTTTCCCCATGACAGTAAGAATTCTAAGTTCAGTCAAAAGTTCCTCATCACATAACAAATGTCTTAGATGACCTTTAACATTCATCCTTTCAGAAAACCCCTTTCAAGCTGTCTGGCATTCTCCTGCTTATTTCAATAGCCTGTTCTTCCCTTTACTGCATCTCAGTGGTACAGCCCATCAGCTTAAGCAAAGCAATTAATATGTACATAGTCAACATTAATGGCATTATACTAATGCTAATCATTATAGTAACACTGTATATTCCTTATATAATAATCATATATAATCATTATGTAGTCATGATCATTCTATAATTTATATTATATACATTATATGTTATTATACATTAATGGTTATATATTATATATCATTGATTATATCATATATGATCATTGCATATCATATATGTACTATATATAATAATTATATGTTATTATAATAATAAATCATTATACTAATACTAACGTGGGAGCCCACAAAAGCTTCCTAGTGAGATCTGAGCTTGCTTTACACAGCAGGGCTACACTGGGGGATGGCTTGACCATGTGCATGGTCACCAGGTGTCTGGCATGGTCTGCACTGGGCTGTGCTGGGGGAGGTCTTTTGCTCCACCCCTTGGCATTCCTTTAAAAGCCCTTTAGTAGAGACAAAAGGGGCTGGTGGGTTTTGACCCAGGCCCTCCTAAGCTATCCTGTGTTTCTAACTGTCTCTCTCCTATATATTTCTATTTACATACTTCTCACTTCTCCTTCCTCAAGAGTACCCTGGGAGAAGAAAAAGGGAGCAGGTCTCCCTCATAATAAGGAATAAGTTCCAGACCCCTTAGTGGTTATATAAAATAAAAGGCAAAGCCAAACCCTAAATATATAAAATGTTTTCTCTTATGCATACAAATCTATGAAAAAGAGGTTAACCAATAAATAACACACAGTAAGATATTATTAACTAATTTGTTAATTTATTAGTATTTAGTAATAATTTTCCCCAACATAATACTTTAAATATTAATTATTTGGGAATTTCATACAATGAACACTGATCACACTTGCTTCCCATTCCTCCCAGCTCCACCTTCCCACCTTCACCACCCCAAAGAAAACAAAAAAGAAACAGAATACCCACAAAGTCCATTTGTGTTGCCTATATACTCATTGGAACACGGTCAAACTCCAACAGTGGCCAGGCCCTTAAAGAAAATGAGTCCTTCCCCACCCACTAACCATCACACCTGCCAGAAGCCATCAACTATGGAGAGCTACATTTCAGCATCTTTATCACAGGTTTTAAGGACTCTCTTCAATAGCTTCCTGTCTGGACTATTTTCTTTGTTTTGTTTTGTGTTTTTTTTTGGGGGGGGAGGGGGTAAGGTTGAGTGGAGGTTATCACAGAAGCCTTCATGTCTCTCATTCTCAGTTATGTGTCTGCAAAAGAAGCTTCCTAGTTATAGTAGCAGGCAGCTGCACGGATCATGGACTTCCAGCACCAACCACAAACATCAACATGGCCTCTGGCAGCAACACAGACACAGACATCAACATGGCCTTTCATATCAGCACTCAGGAGGGCAAGGCAGGTGGATCTCTGAGTTCGAGGCCAGCCTGGTCTGTATATCGAGTTACAGGACAGCCAGGGATACACAGAGAAACCCTGTCTATGTAGTCTTGGTTGTCCTGGAACTAGCTCTGTAGACCAGGCTGGCCTCAAACTCACAGAGATCCACTTGCCTCAGTCTCCCAAGCACATGTACCACCATGTCCAGCAAGAGCTGTAATTTATTGCAAATGAAAACTAGGTTTGGGAGGCATTTATTGCTCTTATAGAGGACCCAGACTCAGTTCCCAGCACCTACAGGGCAGTTTATAGCAATTCTTAAGTCCAGTTCCAATAGATCTGATAGTCTTTACTGGTCTTTGTGGGCAATGCACACACAGGTACATGCAGGCAAAATGCCCATATATAGGAAATACAAATAAACAAATCCTTTTACATTTTTCTAAAAAGAAGAAAACTTGTTTGGGTACTATTCTTTCAACTTAATCAGCTTCTTTAATTTTAACACAAATATTACAGAAAGATTCTCCATCTTCAGATCCAGGCTCTCCAAGAAGCTTCCCTGCTGGTATTATAGAAATCACTGTTTTGTTTTTGTTTTTTTGTTTGCTTGATTCTTTTTTCTATAGCAACATTTTGCTGCAGTCACTCAGAATACTTTTAGGTTTTGTACACCCACAGATCTGAGATCCTTTTTATCTTAACTGACATGTATCATGAAATACAGTCATAAGTTTTTAATTTTAACATGGCACACTAACACTAGCATGAATTTCTATTTTCTGTACAGTTCACAAAGAGTCATTATCATAGATTTTAACAATCTCAGCTTTCAGAATGTAATTTTTTCTCTTCTTATTAAGTACAGAATTTTTTACCAATCCTCTTTTAAAAAAAATAATTGGTATTACTTGTTATCTGTGTTATTTTGCTTGCATACATGTCTCTGGACCATGTTTGTTCAGTGCCAAAGGAAGCCAGAAGAGGGTATTACATCATGTAGAACTGGAGCTACAGATGGAGGTGAGCCACCGTATGGGAATAGGAAACTGAATCCAGGTTCTATGAAAGTGCATCAAGTACTCTAACTGCTGAGCTACCTCTCCAGTCTCTCACCTATTCATTAAAGACCCTCTTTGACACATACAATTGCCACTACCACTTTCATGTTTTGAGACAATATTCAGTCTGATAAGACACCCACTAAAAGCCTCAGAGATGTGCAACCTTTGAAGTATAGATACGTTAGACAGAGCAGAGTTGAGAGTTCAGGATTTTATTAGACTACTCACAACGCATAATCTAAAATTTACAGTTTATTTCTGGAATCATCCATTTAAATACTTTCAAACCATGGTTTTTCATGAATAAGTGAAACTGTATAAAAGGAAATTGCAAAAAAAAAAGAATACTATATTATGCTGATCTTGCTTTCTACTAACTAGTTTATTACTAAAGAGAAATGGCATTAATGGCCCAGATGTCTTCAGTTAGCAAATCCTTTAATCTAACTGGCAAAAATACATCTCTGCATCAGGAAATCAAAGCTACCGTTCATCACTACTTGAGATGAGCTGGACTTCACAGGAAGAATAGAGTTCACACAGTTACCTTCAGCTAAAATGTACTGATAAGAAAAGTATCTGTGACAGCTGACTGCAACCAGAACCCCCACTTTCTATTGGATTTCCACAATAGCTCATAGGCTGAGCTGTAGGACCAGAGTAAGCTTCTAGTGGTTTGAAAGAAAATGGCCCCCAAAGGGAGTGGCACTGTTAGCAGGTGTGGTCTTGTTGGAGCAGGTGTGGTCTTGTTGGAGGAAGTGTGTCACTGTGAAGGTGGGTTTTGAGGTCTCATATATGCTCAAGATATCACCCAGTGTGACAGACCCCTTCTTGTTGCCTGCAAAATGTAGAACTCTCACCTACTTCTCTAGTGCCATGTCTACCTACATGCTGCCATTTACTGCTATGGTGATAATGGACTGAACCTCTGAACTATAAGCCATCACCACAATGAAATGTCCTTTACCAGAGTTGCCATTGTCATGGTGTATCTTCACAGCAATAGAATCCTAACTCAGACAGAGCCTAAGTACCAGATACTTAAGGGGAAAGTTATATAAGGACATAAGCATACTGAGAAAGTCAGAGTCATCTCCTATGTCAAAGCAACATTTCCAAAAGAAATTCTGACAAGCATACACATCAGTTTACAACGCAGAAACAAATCTCCCCAGGCCTTAGTTCCTTCCATTTCTAGTCTCCCATGCACAGCCATTCATTCACACATTCTGCCACTTAGTTTTTATGTAGGCCATCCAGCCTGAAGACAATTCAATTAATCTTACAAGTGACATGTACAAGGAAAAAAACAACAACAACAACAACAAAAAAAAAACCAGATGTGGCATTAAGATTTACAAAGTTACCGAAACTTTTTAACAAGTAAAATGCATCCTTCCTTAGCTACACCAGAATGAGGAATAAAGGGGTTTACATATGTTCCAATTCTAAACCTATCAATCAAACCCATGTTATTCCTTTGGGAGCTTATTTACATGCATATTTATCAGCCTCACATGCTAATTCCCTGCTGTTTTATGCCTGCAAGGCATGTTTATGAGTCATAATTGTTGATCTCATTTGATATATTTTACTGAAGGAAGACATCATTCAGTTATGTGGTCTAATGTCAATGAGTTACGATGACCTGATCCCTTAAACACAACTTGCTCTTTAATTTTTATTAGGATATATCATTTAATGCATGAGAATAGTTCACTAAACAAAAGAAAAAGAAGTGTTTTCTATAAGGACATGCAGCTAGTCATCTCCCTTTTGATCCCCTTATTCCTCTCTATTTAATCTGAACTGCATCTAAAAAGCCAACTATGTTTCTCTTCAGTCATTTACTTCTCCTCACACCTGAACAGCAGCACAGCTCTCTCTCATAATCTGTCATTTTAATCTAAGCTTACAAATCTTCCATTTTCACACTGAACTATGTTCCTCCCTTCATTCTCTTATACTCCGTTCTCTCATTTATCTTCCTGCCCCAATCAAAACAAGGTGATCTGTTTAATACTGCGTTGAAATACCTGACAAGCCAAGCACTTTTTTATTTTTAAATTTTGGATGCACTTCAAATGCTCACTTCAGGCAGGGTATTTATCTAAAAGTAGGCAAATGGGGTAATTATTTCTACAGTCATTCTATCCCCTCAAAAGTAATAATTACCCACTCAAAGTGAATTGTCTCCAATGTTTAAAACAAGTATAGAAGATCACGACTTAACACGAATACTACATATACAATAAGAGTTTGTTACTGAGAAACAGATGTGGAATAATCCTGAAGTATACTTCTAACTATCAATCTAAACTGGTATTACAAACAGCTTTACAGTAATGGAGTGATAGATACACAATTATAATGTACACATAGTAATATCACACGAGCTATGAAATAAAAGCTTCTATACTAGTGTGGTAAATTTGAATTAAATGTAAGAATGATTTTTGTGGCTGAACTTCTTTAAGAGAAATGGCTTATGGTTTCCACTGCTTGACAACTCTTGAGTATGAGTGGCTAGGTCATGGCTGGAGTGTGTAAAGATGGTCACTGACGGGTGGCCATATTACTGTAGTGGTAGCTACAAGACGTCACCACCTAGAAAATGAAGCATAGTGTGCATGTAGAATAACCACAGTATAAACATAACTCTCTCTTTTCTTTTTTCTATACTTAAAAAATACTAAAATGAAACTGGGCAGGCAGACCTCTCTGACCTCGAAGTCAGTTGGATCTACACAAAGAGATCCAGGACAGCCAAAGCTACACAGAGAAATCTTGTCTCAAAAAACCAAAACAACAACAACAAAACCCAGAAATACTAAGATGAATCCTATTTTTAAAATGTAATTCAAAGTACTTTAATAAATGGTTAAAAGGTTTAAATTAAACTCTAAGAATGCAATGAAATTGTTAATCTTTTGCTATTATGATCAAAATTTTTAAATGGGCTTTAAAACTATGCTTAAGAGATTTAAGAGAAAAAATAAAATTGTGAATGAAACTGTTAAGTTTCCTATCTCCTTCATATAACTGCAGAAGAATCCCTTCTTCTGCCTGACAAATGATAGCTCTATACTAACATTATTTTCAAAGATTGATTTTGACAGGTTCCTGTATGAGGACTGTATTTATGTCATTTCCCTGTCCCATCCCCCAAGACTAGGGACAGTGAGGAAATGAAGAAAGAACAGACATAGTAAAGTCTGGATCAGGTGGGTTTCTCTAACAACCTGCCCCTCGAACCTCAGCTGTTTGGTAGGTATATTCCAGGAGGAGGTTTTGGTTAGGCTCTTTAGGTGGTCTCTGCAGGAGAGTAGTCTCAGGCTATAAAAAGCCAGGAGGAAGCTGCAATCTTCCCTACCTTGAACCTGGACATGGCAGGGTGGTGCCCATGTCAAAACAGAACTTCACTCAGGATTTCACTTGCTTGGGGCTTCCTCTGCTCCTTACATTCCCCTTCCCCCCTCTTTCTTCCAGTGTCTCCTGTGTCCCCCTGGGTCCCTCACAAATTCATGGCATCTTTTTCTTTAATGATTATTGCATAACACACACACACACACACACACACACACACACACACACACACACACACA
The DNA here is from genome assembly GCA_902168415.1 of Peromyscus melanophrys. Taxonomy (NCBI): domain Eukaryota; kingdom Metazoa; phylum Chordata; class Mammalia; order Rodentia; family Cricetidae; genus Peromyscus; species Peromyscus melanophrys. The sequence goes on from CABHPR010123540.1 coordinate 11,085, forward strand.
CACTGGTTCAGTAAAGTGGGGTAGTGGGATCTCATTTTGGTTTCATGGTCTCACCAGCCATCATAGTTGGCGAGGTGTACAGTACCATGCATGCGTTCTCTCGTTTGCTGACATTCTTTTAATCAAGAGAAGTTGATACCCAGTATTTCTACTCAAAGTATAACAAATATATGATTTTAATGTTGTTGTTTTTTTTTATTTCTTGGAAGTTATGTGTACTGAGCTGGCAATACAGCTTAGTCTTCACGGTGCTTGTTTCACAAGAATAAGAATGCGAGTTGGGTACAAAGTAATGATATAAAACAGTAAAAATGTCAAAGTAATACTCTTGTATCGTATACCCCCAGAAGTGGGACATGGAGGCAGGCAGATCAGACAGTCTAGTCTAATTAGTGAGTTTCAGGTCAGTGAAAGATCTCATCTCACAAGCAGCAGACGTAGCTTATCAGGACAACATTTAAGGCTGTCCCTCTGGCTTCTAAAAATGTGCATGTACACCTGTACCCACATATACATACATATATCAACATACATATCGAAAAATCTACGTATGTTAATAAAATTGAATTTCTTTCTAGTATAGAGATAAAAACCAATCAAGTATATATAATGTCCTGTTACCAAAGGATGGAAGAATATTACAATTGTTAACTACATGGAACAAGAAACATACTCTTTAAAGAGCAAATATTATAAACTGTACCAACAAGGCATACTAGTAATTGTGGTTCCAGTTTAATTAAGTTATGCTATGCTTTCATCAGTTGTATTAGAACCCACCTTGGGTGCTTCAAATGCACTGCAGCTTTATGAAAGATTTTTGAATACAGATAAAGCCTTGACTGATTCAAAATTTCTGGATAAGGCCTTTCCTCCTGTGGTAACAGGAACTACAACCACTGGCTTAAACTACTTCTACCCTCCTCCCACGGATCCTTTCCTCTGGACTACTCACCACAATGAAACATGCCATATTCTACTCCTTAGTCTATCTTATCATCAATCTTTCAGAAAAACTGGAAGCTTCCTCAAAGAAAAGCTTCTCTGTTTTATTCCTGTACTGCTTAGTATGTATAACAGAACTTGTAAGAGTACCTACTCAAAGAAGAGACCAATATTCAAAGTTTGTAGCATCTGGAGGCAAAAAAAAAAAAAAAAAAAAAAAAAAAAAAAAAACCACTACTTTGTCTATATGAAACCAAACTGTTAATATTAGTACAGCCAAGTCATCAGGGCATCATAATCCATCTACTCTGTCATCTCAGATCATCCCTGCAATGCAATGCAATGAAGAAGAAAAATACCACACTGCTTCACCTGCCAATCAAACACCACACTATTAGCCAAGAACAACAACAAAAAGTTCAATTAATATATACAGAATAAGAATAAACACTGTGCTGAGTGGTAGGGGCACATGTCTTTAATCCCAGTATCAGGAGGCAGAGGAAGGTGGATCTCTGTGAGTTGGAGACCAGCCTGGTCTAGAGTGAATTACAGGACAACCAAAGCTGTTACAGAGAAATCCAGTCTTGAAGAACAAAATAAAACAGAACAAATAACAACAACAAAAGTATGAACATTGTGAGTAAAAGACTGGTTACTTTCTAAAACAATTTCAAGGGCGCATACATTGTACACTAAATGTATACTTTTTAGAGGATGAAAATTTAACCCATTAATTAAAGGTATGAATTTATTGGAAAACTTGTAAGATTCCCTGAATGTTACAGCACTCATTATTTATAACTATATTTCTCATTCTCAAAGTTAAATACAGTATTTGCAAAGGATGGAGAAACAGTTTTGTAACCTTTCTGATATTTCTACAAAACTTAAACTTAGAAGTTGCTTTATAGATCACATATTAGGCTTGCCTCTCCCTCCCATTAACTTGGCCTATGGTCAATAAATTGAACCTGATTCTAACTTGCCATAGTAAACATGGAAATATCTATCTCTAGACAAACAACTGACTTCTTTTACTTAATATCAACTTTAAATTAAAAATAAAAAACAAGTTTTCATGAATAATCTGAAACAAATATGTTATCTAAGTCACTTTTTGGTCCCCAAAAATTCTGTCTCATTATTCCTAATTTTGGAATAAACTTTACAGCAATGTCAGACAAGAGGGACAATGACAACTGAAACTTCATTCTTAAGTTTTCTTCCAAAGTAACCAAGATAACACAGGTTAAGCTGACATAAGACTAAGAACCAAGAATAGGGCCCTCTGTTCTGACACACTCGGTGTACACTTTCCTGCTCCCTATCCTTTTGTAAAAACCATCACTTGTGTGGTAGCATTTGGAAATTCAGGATTGAGAGAATTACAGTGGCAAACACAGTTTTAGAAAACAAACAGTTTACGCATTCATCTGGACAGAATTCTGAGTTGTAACATTGAGGGAAAAAGCATCATCATCAACTCAGTTTATCCTTGTCCTTGGTAAGCTCCACCACTTATTTTGTTGTGGACAAAATGGAGAAACTAGATCCTGTTTCATGTTTTTCTCTTTAACAATGATGATTATAGAATTTAGAATAGACAAAGTTCTTTGCATCATACATGGACAATGTGAATGAAACTCAACAATGTATTAAAAGTTTTACATCTAAGAGCAAAAAAAGTTGAAAGCCAAAAGTCCCATAAGTAAATATAGAACCAGGAAGAAATAATTCTGGTTTTCAGAAGACAGAGATACATACACTTTGAAGTGATTAAGCATTTTCTATTGAACTATCATTCCATTTAAATCTACTTGAATATATCATTCACAGTGAAAATGAAAAACTGGAAAATAACTATCTTTCAGAAATAATTTAACTAGAGGGTTACCAGGTAAGAACATATGAAGACTTGATAGCTACTGTCATTAGAAGGATTGTGCCAAATCATATTCCCCAAACTGTACAATGAAACACATGTACATTAGCCAGTGGTTATTTTCTTTCAAATATTTGACAATTTGGTTTTTAAAACAGACTAATTTTTTAAATATGAAGCTAATTTAAATGGTATTTAACTACTATAACTACATATGACCAATATAAAAGGTATTAGTAAGACTTTTTTTCATACTAAATCAACAAAAGCAAGCACCCGTTTTTACTTAAATTGCATGTAAATTGATTAGAAATATTTCAAATACATTAACAGTTACAGAATATATCACTAACCCATCACAATAAGGATGTAAATCCTATTAGCTAACAAATACACTTTTCTAGGCTTTGTGAGGAATAGCAGAGTTGTGTTGTCAGTGATTCTGTTACTTAGTGAATAAAGAGATATAATCAATTATATTGTTTCTGAGGTCATGAAAAACTAGAAAATACTAATTTGTGTCATTCTTGAACATCACAGTCTCTTTTCTTTCTCTAAATAAGGAGACTAAATGTTAGTATAAGAATACTCCTGGAAAAATTGCCTCTCACCTATAATGAATATCAGTGGCTAAATATCACTCTTTCTTTCTTCAAGGAAAGAGCAGAAGTCTCAGGAGTACACCTGAGAAACTAATACCAACGATCCTGCTTCAGGAAGTATTAAAACAAACTATTTTAATGGCATTCCTTAGACACCAAATGAAGTCATTCTACATATAATTATTAAACACAAAATTACTTTTTGGGAATGTGTGTCTTCTGTGACTCATAAAACGTATTTATCAGGGGCCTGTTACATGGTTCAGCAGACAGTGTTTGCCCCACAAACCCAATAACCACAGTTCAATTCCCAAAACCTATGCAGATGTGAAGGAGGAAGTAAATGCACAAAGCTCTCCATGGACTCCACATACACATGGACCATGCCTAGCATCCCCATCCCCCCCAATGCTATTAAGTGAATTTTTCAATTGTGTTTACATGAGCTCTGGTAGTTGAAGCTTATTTGATCTACATGGTCACAAATGCTGCACCACTTGCTGGCTGTCGCCTCTTGATGTTTTATCTCAAGGTTTTACACTCTTGGAGCTTCAGAATCACCAATCTCTGTGCTAGGTAACTATCACCAGAAAAAAAATCAAGGTGACTACATGTCACTACTCAGAAGAAAAGTTATAGTTCTCTTCCACACATACTGTCTCCTCAAAATGAATTGTTTTACATGTTTCTAGCTCTAATAACACTCTAGATAGGTATTTAATACCAAAATTTGGATTCTGGAATTATCTCTTCTCTTACACAATGGAGAATCTTCAATAATTAGAGTCCTTCAGTCTCTATGAAATCTAAACCATCTTCATACCTCGGCCATACTCCCACATCTTTCTCAAGGATATTCTACTTTTGACTCTTCTCCCTATTTTCACTCCTGTTTATCATTATCCATGATGACCAGATCTAAAGAGTGAGTCACACTTCCTATTAAAATCCCAACAGGCCTCTAGAAGACACAGAGTCTGACTGTAAAATGTGTAAGGAAAGGCAAACCAATTTTGAAAGGGAAGAATAAAGCAGAAGGCATCGTAATACTCAAGGAATTATTTTAGTAGACAGTTTCTTGATCATTTTATTATCACCTTCTTAAAAAATCTTTTTGCACAATTCTCATTCTTGTTCCTTACAAATGAAATTTTGACTCCACAAATAACAATATCCTGTTTATACACAGTGGCCTTTTTGGGAGCTACAATGATGTCTTAGGTTTTTATTCTTCCTGGTTTTATGTTTTCTACCTAATAACACTTTTGTTTGATTTTGTTTTCCTGAGATGCGAGGAAACTTCAACCTCAATAATAATACATCTTATGGAGCTAGAAATGATGGCACAAGCCTTTAATCCCAGGGTTCAAAAGGCAGAGGCAAGCGGATCTCTGAGATGGAAGCCGACCTGGTCTACAGGGTGAGTTTCAGGACAGCACACAAGAGAAAGCATGACGTAAAAAAAATCAAATGGAAATGTTATACTGTTATACTATACAATACTTTGGTATTGGTAGATGAGTAAAAAGAAGCTGCCCAACAAAAAGGCATAAGCCTAGAAATGAACAGGACCATTCCAGCTGACTTTGACAAACATAAAATGAAATCATCAGAAAAAGTAAATTCTTTTTAAACAAACTGCATCAAAATAAACACTCAAAAAACAAAATCTCGATCAAATCTTCACATTTTATTTTAAAAAATGTTGCTCAAAATTGACCATGAACACAAATGTAAAGGATAAAACCATAAAACTTTGAAAATACAGAATATTGCTATAGTTTAGGAGTAGTAAAGAGTTCTCTGGCATGAGGTATTAGAAATGACACCAAAGGCACAATACAATAAAAGAAATATTTACTATGATCAAAATAAAATACAGGTTCTCTACAAAACAAAACAAAAAACAAAAACAACGAAAAAACAACAACAAAAAAATCTTTGTTTGAAAAAAGAAAAGAAAGACTGGACAAATCATACTACCACACCCCTCCTCCTGTTTACAAACACTCCAAGGGCTACACAAATAACAATGGGACCAAGCGGGGCTGTGGTGGCACATGCCTTTAATCCCAGCAGAGGCAGAGCCAGGTGGATTTCTGTGAGTTCCAGGTCAGCCTGGTCAACAGAGCGAGATCCAGGACAGGCACCAAAACTACACAGAGAAAGCCTGTCTCGAAACACCCCTCCCAAAAAAACAAAACAAACAAACAAACAACAACAAGAACAGTGGGCCCAAATCTAAACTACTTCCTTTAAATTGCAAAGTCTAACAGAGAAAGCTTTGATTTACTTCTGGCAATATCTGAGTCCTCACAATCCATCACTTTCCTGCTCATGATATACACTTGGTAAGCAGTTTTGTTTCTCAGGTTAAATGAGGTTCTGCATGGGCTATTCTTTTCCCTCTGGTTTACACCTAACGGGCTCCCTCATCAATGGTCCTCAACCTGACTTAAATAACATTGAAGTGACTTGCTAGCATGCTGCTGGATTGAAAACATCTTAGCACTGTGTTGTTCTCAGGTGCCCAGGGTTTGTCAAGGTCTCTTATTATTTAGCCACTAGAACCTCAAAAGTGAGAATCATATGTGGCATATGACAGATATTCAGAACACATGCTGAACAGGTGAATAAACTGCTAATGTCATGTAATTATATATTTATTTCTTT